>CAUYQG010157061.1:0-12181 GCA_963574415.1 Tarsius wallacei | reverse complement strand
GGGAATTCTCCATCCAGAAAGTGGGAGATAAGCAAGACCTTGAAAATGGGCAGGGTTGGCAAATAGCCTAAAGTGCTGTTACGTAATAAGGCATTGTATTTATTCCAAATAAAACCGTCCTACTCAATGTCCCCTCTGTTTGAGATTTGTACAAGTGAGGATGATGAAGAGAGCTTGTGTTGCCATGTGGTAGCACAGCGGGTGTTGAACAAACATAACTCACAGTGCTCTTGCACTAAATATCACACACACACAAAACCTTCTCCTACTTCCATATGCATAAAAATGTATTAAGTTGTGGATTACTTTCCAAAACAAATAAGTCCTACATTTTAAAGTATATGTAAGGATACTTAGGCATACATATATGTTCATGTAAAGGTTGATATTTTTAATACAATTCTCAGATGGATTTGCACAGGCCTGTAAGAAATTTCAAAGTAATTTTTATAATAGGCAATGAGCCAAATAAATCATCTTCAAAGTTATTGTACACCATAAAGTCTTCTATGATATAAACAAAAAAAGATTTATCAATGAATGCTTCAAATTTCAAAGAGGGAATGCATGATACACGATGTACAAGAAAATTGGCATTTTGTTTAAAAAGAAAGAAAGAAAGAAAGAAAGAAAGAAAGAAAGAAAGAAAGAAAGAAAGAAAATCAATGAGCCCAGGAAATCTAATGGCAAAATAAAACACAGTTTTCATTCTTCTAGAATTAGGATAAAAGTGTCAGAGACATAGAATATTGGTTAAATGACAAAGATACTCAAGTTTATTTTTTTGAAAAACTCATAAGGCAAGGAATGTACTACAATATAATGCACGCAGTCATCTTTTGGCTACAGGAATGCTTAGAAGGTTCTTAGCTTCTCAGGTTGAATTATTTACATGAAACTATCAGGACAATTCAAGAAAACTTTTAAAATTATTCTCATGAATGAATGCTGACGTTTGTTTCATTTCAGACACTGCTCAAAGAACAATGGGGATTTTCCTGCCTCTGGAATGTTAGAGAGTCTCTGGAGTTTCAGTCCTCTATTTCTGCTTCCTGTGTGCACGGATTTCCAGAATGAAAAAAAAAAAAAGTGCCATAGGGCTGCAAATGATGGCGCAAGAATGAAAGTATATGATCACCCTCCCAAGGAGAATTAAGTCTCTTTCTCACTGACATTTAGGCACTGTGAAGTTCAGTATACTCTGTGGGGAAAAAAATGGCAATTTCTTGATTGATGAGGAGTTGGGGATGTGGAAATAACTGTGGCAAGTTCTGGCCAATAATCCCAATATATTTCTTTCACAGTTAATAACAGTTCAAAACCTGAGATGTCACAGCAAAGTAATTGCAGCGTAGTTTGGGGATGATGGGAAGAACTTCAGCGATATCCTTTAACAAGTGAATTCTCTTGCCAAATCCTTTTCATAGTGTTTTAAATGTATGCATAATTCCTGAAAACTAAAATACTGCACTTGTTCATTCTTTAATGATTTATGCATTGGTTCATTCCTTTAACACTATAACCCAGGAGATAGATTTTAACGACTTATTTGTCGGTAATGATATTCTTGGTAAGCCAAATTTAGCCACAATAAAAGAAATCTAGCTAGGCTGCTTTGATATTTCCAATTTCCCCCTTTGAAGAGTTTAGACAATAGTCATACAAGTAAATTTGATGTATTTCACTCACCATATTTTACTTTTTCTGTATTTTAGAAACAAGGGGTACTAATCAGAAATTAAAAGCAGCTGTAAACACTCAAGTTCAATAATTTTCCCAGCCACTGAATACAGAGCAGTTAATAGTACATTGCACTGTGGCCAACATTGTGGTATAAACGTTTACTGTTGGCTATCATTTGGGAATATACCCCAACTTACATTTCTGCTATATTCTAAAAGTTGCAAGCTAAGAAATTTAGCACTTTGCAATGCAGATTTTTAAAAATTACTTTTAGAAACTATACCATCAGTGGTGATTAGTTGCCAGAATTAGTTCATAAATACTATTTCCCATGATATAATAGAAGATATCATTGATTGAAACATTTTGATTATTATCAACCACAGTCCACAGCCTGGTATCTAGACAAGTTTTACCTGAATTAAGCAGTGTAACAAGGAGTAGGACACAGAATCCAGAATGACATTTCCCCAAGATGACATTTTTAGGTGAACAGAGATTGGTCATAGAGTCTCGAGGTTGCACAGAGAAGACTGGATCAGGATTACTAGTTTTGGCTTACCGACTAATTACACTTGTAAAATGGTAGGTAAATTTCTAAACTAGAATTTGTTAGAGTTTACTGTGTATTGGGATCTCCTGCAACTCTGAATATCTGAATATCTATACTGTTGACACCAGAGTTTTCAAGAGACCACTATAAATCCCAAAATATCTACCCCTTTATAGTCATCTTGCTGTATAAAAACTACCATTATTTTAGAGAAAATTCTTTAGGACAGAGTATTAAGAAGAGTCTGGACAATAAATTAACAAAAATATTTGAAAGCCAATGGTAAAATCTTGTATTTCTCATACTTTAGGCCATATTTGCATTATAATTTTACAGCGGACTTTGTGAGCCCCACTAAAATTGTAACATTCATATATGTAGCCTAGTTGTGTTCAAAGCCCATCTGATCCCAAAGTAATATAAAATTAGGTCTTCTCAGACAAAGATTTAGAAAGAATCCCACATTCATTGTTACGTCAATGTTAATAGAAATCTCTACATCTTGACACATAATGCCTGTAGCTACAAAGTAGCATAGTAGTTTGGTTATCTTGAGTAAAAATATCAGTTATAAAAACAATAAAAACACAATTGCTTATGTGAACTTTCTAAACAAGATTATGGAATTGATAAAACAAAAAAATTGTCAACAATAATATATGTATAGCATGCAATTGTTAGAAGTACCATCCTTGACAATGATAAGTCAGAAATATTTCTTGTCTCCATATATCACTTACAAAATAATAGCTAATATGTACATACTGCTTAATGTGCTTTCAACACTATTCTGTGTGTCTTTACATGCTAACATATCTAACCTTTACAACAATCTTGCTTGATAAATCTTATTATCTCCATCTTATGGATGATAAAACAGAGATACAGAATAGCTTAGTTATTTGGCTGAGATTATACAGCTAATTAATGGTAGATACAGGGGTATGTTTTTTGTTTTTGTTTTTCACCAAAGATATGTTCCCATTTTCAGGCACAGGAAAATATCCAAGTTACTTTTGAAACCATCTATCTTAAGCAGATAGTCCGTTTTAAGGGATAAACAGAAAAAAGCAAACATGCAGTCTCAGTGCTTGATAATAATTTATACAGTGAATTAAATAAGATGTCAGACGAACAAATAAGAGATGCATACTATGCTGGTCACAATGACATGGTTACATATTTTCAAGGGGAAGAAATGCCATGATTTGCTGAAAGTGTGAAAAACGAAGGCAACTGATAACTTGCAGCAATTCAGAGAGGAATTAATGCTGGTGTGACCAAAGTAATGGCAAGTGCAAGGAGAAAAATTAGGGAGCTTTTAGAAGATAGAATCTGCATGTGGCTTGCTAGATATAGGAGTCAGGAGGAAACAGGCCAATGGACAATGACGCATAGGCTTGTACCCAGTAGGGTAGCTGCTCTTGCTAATCGTTTGTCTCAACAATCTGAGGGAAGAGCACATGCACCAGCACATTTGAGTTGGAGGATAAATGAGCTCGGACACATATGTCGATTTGAGCTACACTGTGGAGTTTTTCGTATCTGTGAAAACAGAGACAGGCAGGAATCCACTATGCACATTATACCACAATTAGATTTTGAATTAAATTATAATTTCAAAAAATCAGAGTATTGTAGATGTAGGCAATTCTATAGAAGTTCTTTTATGTTCTCACAAATCAAAGGAATGAACTATTGATTGGATTCACCAGAAAGAAGTATGTTTACATTTCATGAGATGAATGTATTATGTAGTATTTTTAAAACGTTAAAAAAAAACTTAGAACAAAATTGAATCCTATCAGTCATACACGTGACAATACACGCCAGACACGTGAACTAACTTACATGACTGGACATGGAAACACGTGTTCGCATCTTCGAAAGTTCAAAGGTTTGTATGTGGGGGACTTACTGTATAGCGTTTCCTACTTCTGTCTTATGCACTGAGTATCTCTTGCTCATAAGGATGTCCCCTAGTATCGAAGTCTGACTGATTTTGCATGTATAGAGTTAGGGAGAAATAAAGACATTTGTGTCTTCTTCATCCACAAAATAAAAATATCCGAGGTGATGAACATGTTTCTGACTAAGTCGTATTTCTTCTGGTGGTTTTAGAGCTAGGTACTTTTCTGATATTTGTTGCAAGATATATTTAGAGGCATCAACTTCCAAATGTGGGACCCACTTTCTACTCTTGCCTGTATTTTGGATTTACTTAAGGAAGTGTGTGCAAATACACATATGCTGTAACTGCCCTTTGACAACTCTGAGAAAAGAGAGTTTGGTGAAAAGGAGAGATGACAAAGTCTTTCATTCTTTAATTGGGTACTTATTAGAATAATTATCATGAGAAAGGGTAACACGGTCCAGAAGCCTGAGGCATCACATATATATCTCTTTGTTGAAGACCTATAGTATGTATCTAAATAAATTTAATTCAAAATAAATTCCTTCAACTTCATTTGCATGACCAAGTTTTACCAGGAGTGGAGGATATTCCTTTTCCCCTCCACTCTCAATGCCACAATGAGGTTTAGGAGATAAATTTCCACCACAGTGCTTTTTTAAACATGCCTTTTTATAGTTTAATAACAAGAAATTATGGGTTTAGAGTTTAGCCAAATGATTTCCTTAACCATGCATAAAGTAATTAACCATTAAACAAAATTTAATTATTTTAAAAATCGTGAAAATAAAACTCAATTATACTAAGAGATAGAGAGATATTTTTTATGGGTACAGACTTCCTATTTGAGGCGAGATACAATATTTGGAAATAGATATAGGTGATGGTTGCACACATTATGAATGTAATCAGTGCCACTAAGTAAGACATTTGAAATGGTCAAAGTGACAAATTTCATTTTATACACATTTTTGACAAAATAAAAATTTACAAAGTAATTATTCAGTTATAAAGATAAAATATTTTCCCATACTAATATTGTAAAAAGACAAGAAATTGCTAAACATAAATTGCTACTGGAGAGCAAATGCATTTCTAAGTATAATAATATAGATTGAATAATGCATAGCACTATAAAATGTTATTAACATATTATTAGCTTTATCCTAATTTAGCAGTTCAAGATATATTATATATCTTAATTTTATTTAAAATTTATCTTTGTACATGATTTTGATGTCAACTATGGCATCCAGTTATTAGATATGGGTACACAGAGATCTTTAGGTAATATTTGCTCCTTTGAGATTATCTATATGAGAGATCTCTGAAAAATATATTTTAATAGAAATTCAATGAAAACTAATAGATGATATAAATAGTATGGGTTATTTACTATGAACCTGTTAATATAAAATGAGAAAATTGATCAATGACATGGTAAACATGACCTTAACAAAGCTAGTATTACATAAAATATCCAATTAGCTGAATTTCATTAGCTTGCAAAAAGAAATGATCTTGTATGCTGTAGAAAATGCTGCAAAAAACTGAATAGCTTTGAATGACATATTATGCATTCTTGTAAGTTTAAAATTTTAGTGGTGGAAACGAGAGAGTATAATCTGATTTGTGTGCTAGGTCAGTTCACTCTATTGATCTTGTACATAACATTCCACTTGGCAGATGAAATTGAAAATGAATGTCCAAAACGATGCATTTTATTTTCAGTGCAAGTAGTCATTAAGGTTAGAAGTCAAAAATGCTAGCAGCTACTAGATCCTCATAGCTGCACTACGAATATTGAAAGGAAATTTCACATTACCACACTCTGCATAGTGTCTAAAGCAAAATGTTTGATTTAAGCACATTCATATCATACTACAAATAGGCGTATTCCTTCACTCATATGTAGCGCTTACCATGTTGAGTCTGGCACAGTAAACTTATTTAATGGTATACTCACTTTTCAATTCCCACTTATCAAGTTGGGAAGAAATAATTATTTAAGAGAGTGTCAGTTTTACCTAGACGTCTTTGCTACTCAGCACTAACATACCTTACTTTGTCATTCTTGCACTTTTTATTGACTGTAAAGTAAGAATGTGCATTTGTCCTTTACAGCTCTTCTGAATGTTATGTTGATGAAGGTTTTATTCATGACGAAGGGAGATAGTTGTTCCCAAGACAAGAAATTTCAGCATACATTCTTGTTACCATATTTCACGTTATAACTTTCTTATGAGTCTCTCTGATATAAACCAGCAGGGAAACAAATTGTAATAATCATTTTGAGTATATATTTTTCTGACCATAGATATTTTACATTATTTAGGCACAAAAAAATATGCAGGATAGTTTTGAAGTCATACAAAAATCAATTGCATGGAATTTTAATATTGAAATCTGATCAAGGTAGCCTATTTGATTAAGACTAAATATGCAACTAGGTATACTTTTTTTGTATCTATCATGTAGTTCTACCAAGATTTTAAAAAATAAGAATCTCAAAAGGGTATTTTTATTGCTTATGTTCCACATTTATATGAATTAAAAAAAAAATCAAGATGCACAGAATCTATCCACTAGTGCGGGAAAGAATTAACAAAAGAAAGGTGTTGTTTTTGCCTTTTTTTTTTTCCTGGGAGGCAATCTTTAAATCTTCGGAATATCCTGCCTGGAATATCCTGTCTTTGTTCACCTGTGGTCATAGAACCGTGACATAGTCTGTGCTACAATCATTTATGGTGGGAACTTTAGGCCACAAGGTCTCGGCTTGACCGCTGGAGGGTCTGGAGGCTAAGTAAGCTGCATGGGGCAAGGATTGTGGACCCTATGTTCATAATAAGAATTCTACCAAACTCTAATGAGAATCCTGGATGCCAAGGCTCAGGTGAGCTTACCTCGCTAGCCGTACTCCATCCCTAATGTCTCACAACGTTGTTGGGAGTCGTTAGTATTGTCAACATCTCTATTGGAAGCATACTACTGAAAGTTTCACATTTGGAAACCTCCTGTACTCTGCCCTATGTACCTCTTTTGTGGCTGATTTTAATGACATCTTCTCACTACATGAAATGATAACTGTGTGTAACAACTTTCAGAGAGTCCTGTGTATCTTGGTGAATTGTGACACTAGAAAGTGGTCTTGGGGACCCTTACAACTGCAATTCATATGAGAAATGACGGTGGTCTTGCAGATTCCCAAACTTTACAAAATTAAATATTTATCTCTTCAAAATTTGGTTTCAGGGATATGACCATCATTGTGAACATATCTCTTGGACAGTTCATATGGTTTAAGAGAAATAAATTGCCAAAATTTGAAGATTTACAACATAAGATATTGCAAGGATATATGAACTAATGTCTTAAAGTATTTAGAATATTGCTTGAGGCAGGGCTCGGTGGTTTAGCCTGCAATTCCAGCACTTTGGGAGGCCGAGGTGAGTGGATTGCCTGAGCCCACGGGTTCGAGACCAGACCGGGCAACTTGGTGAGCTCTTGTCTCTACAATAAATGAAAAAAAATAAAATAAAATAACTGGTCATGGTAACATGTTCCTGTAGTTCAGGCTACTTGGAAAGTTGAGGCGGAAGGATTGCTGGAGCACAGCAGGTCGATGCTGTGGTGGCCGTGAGTGTGCCACTGCACTTCAGCCTAGGCAACGGAGTGAGACGCCAACTCAAAAAAAAAAATTATATGTATATATATATATATATATATATATATATAGAGAGAGAGAGAGAGAGAGAGAGAGAGGGAGAGAGAGAGCTTGAAGTAGATTGAACACTGTATGAATGCTATCTCTTATGGTCTTCATTCTTCATTCATTTAACATCTAAAAGTCCTTTAAGTATGACATAAATGTATCAGGTGCTAGTTAAAGAAATGTCTAGAGTGAGTCATTTCTTAAGTGTTTTTTTTTGTTGTTGTTGACTTTTGGCCACTTACCATAGGGTCTCCATTACTCTCTAAATGAAAGGATTGAGATTTCAGACCAAGGTTTTTTGTTCTAGAATATCCTTCATGTGGACAGGATAAAGTTTCTGCTATTGAACCTGTCAGACATAGATCTGAGTTCATATATTTTCCCAGATCTTTTCCTGAGGTAATGAGCCCAACATGCATTTCTTCAATAGTTGTGTTCCATCTACCTTTGAATAGTCTCCAAAAATTTTTATCTTTTACTCTTATAAAATGAAATATTGATTAAATCTGCAATCAATTGTATTAATGGATGCATCAAATTCTCTCTCCAATCTTTTCATACTTTCCATATAGTTGAGAGTCTTTTTGTGATGATTAAACTTAGTACCTAAAAATCTAATGATGACTCTTAAATTCTTATTGGTGGGTATCTACCTGGGGATGGGGAGACACCTCTTATCAACAAGGGTAACTGAACGAAACATTTTTGTATGCCTAACCCCTAACTGTACCCCACAATAACATAATAAAATAAAATAAAATAAATAAAAAAATAAAAAAATTCTTATTTTTAAAAATGTCTTATATCTATTCACTTTGATTTATTGTAAGGCAATTCTTTCCATAGTTTTTAGTAATAGAATCACTAATATTTATTAACTTTTTCTCATGTTTTTTTGAAAACGTTTTTATGGTTATTATACATCATCAATATATATTTACCATATTATGCAAATTTTAAATGCAATTTACTCCTGATATTTGTATGTTTTCTGCTACTTTGTCAAGTTATTTTAAACTACACTTTTTCTTCCTTAAACAAAAGTTAGTATACATGAATTTCATTAAACTAATTTTCAATTAATTACTATATTATTTAACATCAGCTATAATTTTATTTTAATATCTGGAAAAATGTTTCTAAAATGTTTTGTAATATAAAATGAAAACTATAATATTTCTCAGGAGGAAAATATATATACATCAATATACATAAGATATTAATTAAATAATTATTTGCAAATGAGTCTAAAACAATTTATATGTTTAGTGTCTAGTAATAAAACAGAATCATTACAAATTTCATAAACATATTTTGGTGAATTTACAAGGATCTATATTTTAGATCGAGCTGGCAATCATTTTCTAAATGCCAGAGATTAAATATTTCAGACTTTTGGTCCTGTAGTCTGTGCTGAAACTACTTAACTCTGACAATAAAGCCCAAAAGCCGTCATACAAAATATATAAATAAATGAATTGCTGTAGCAATTTATTTATCAAATCATGTAGTCAAACCATAATCATAGTTCACCAAACCCTATTCTAAGTTATTAATGTATAAATAAAATTGGTAGGCAAATTAATGTTATTTGGTATGATAACAAACTATAATAATCTTCACCATTTCTATAGCTAAAATTTAATATTCATAACATCATATTATCCATCTAAAATCACATCTGATTATCTAATATTCATTAATATTAACCTAGACTAATAAAGTGATTTGTTTCATTCTGCTTCTAAGCAAATTCAAGAGTAGAGGAAAAAATATTTAAAAAATAAATGACGGTTTTTAGGAACATATAGAAAAATATCACATATTCTAACATAAATGTAGTTGAAGTCCCAAATAGGGAGAGTATATAGGGTGGTGGAAACAAAATATTTGAAAAACATAATAGCTAAAAGTTTTACAAATGTAGTGGCAGAAACAAATCTACAGATTTTAAAAGTCTAGCAAAATCCCAGTATGATTACAAAAGAAAATCACCAAAGCTTATCATCAAATCACTGTAATTCAAAGAGAAAGAGAAAACAAAGTGAATCTTAAAAGCAACCAGAGGAAAACAGCACATTACATCAAGAAGAATAATGATTTGAAAGATCATTGATTCTTATCAGAAACAATGGAATATGAAGACAATGGAACAGCATATTTTTAAAGTGCCACTAAAATTGGTTTATATATCTACCAAGAATATCTTTTTAAAATAAAATTGTGATAATGATTTTTTAGACAAAAGACACAAAGATAGTATTTTCCCAGAAAACCTACATTTTAAGCAATGTTAAAGAATTTTTAATGTCCTTTAAAATAACTAAAAGTGCTATGAAATAAGAATATTAATCTTAAAAGTGAATTTAAAACATTGATGAATAAAAGGATCTCTTTTTAGCTTAACAATTTTAACAAGTTATTATTGTTTAAAAACAACATTAGTATGTCCTGTGGTGTTAAAAACTGATGTACATATAATATATATGTATAAACAACACCTATAATATAAAGAATTGAAAGGGGATATATTATTATATTCAGTTACAAAACTTACAAATTTTATGTGAGGCATAAAAATGTTATTTTTAGTAGATTATTAAAAATTTATGGAAGTATATTTTATTCTCTAGAGAAACCACTAAAATATATGTAAATGGTTTCCTCTAAATAATTATTAAACTAAAATGAAAGTCTAAAAATATCCAAGTAATTCAAAAGAAGACAAGAAATGGGATCTAGAAAAAAAAGTAAGAACATATGCATAAATTACAATTTTAGGTTTAAATCAAACCTAATTAATACATTAAATATTAATGAATTAAAGCACACTAAATGAAATATATTGACAGGATTTAGAAAAATTTATAAAGTATTTTAAATAAAGATGCATGAATTGTTGAATTATTTGGACAGAAAAAATATATTATGCAGAAAAGCTAAGAAGCTTAAGTAAGTTGTGTGTTCTATATTACTATGATAAAAGTAGATTTCAAGACAAATATAATTAAAAGAGATGAATAGAAACATTTCATAATGATGACAGATCAATTATTCAGAACGATCAAACAAAATAAAATGTGTTTGTATAAATAACAGAACTTCCAAATACATGAAACAATAGTGGTAAACATCAAAGAAGAAACAGAGTAAACCATAAGCAGAAGGTGTAATAGCAAACTTATCTTTCAGAGGTCAATACAAATAACTAAAAAAAAAAAAAAAAAAAAGCCATGACAACCTGAAAAAACTCTCAATTCTTTGGAATTAATTGAAAAATAGGACACTGGACTTAACAACATGACAATATGCATTCTTCTCTTCTCAATTGCACATGACACATTCACCAAGATATATCATTTGGTGAAATTTAAAACAAATATTAAATTATTTTAAAGTTCTAATATTATGCCAAGTTAGTGTTACAAGAAAACACAATCAGTAATCAATAAATTATCTCTAAATTTCACAAATTCTTAGAATTTTACCAGTACATTTATAAATAATTCAGAGATCAAAGAAAAACCACGCTGGGACACACACAGCAAGAAAATATTTTAAACTGGAAAACATAGCATATCCAGTGTAATATCCATGAAAATACTTAGAGATAAATTGATGGTTCTAAATTTTATATTAGATAAAATAGAAGCTTAAGTCATTACTTATGGCTGAAACTTATGAAGAAAAAAATTAAATGAACTATTAATAAATAGATGAATAAAAGTAATGGAGAAGAGTTATTAATGACAAAAATATAGATTACTAATAAAGCCAAAATTGGTCATTTGAAAATACCAGCATAATTGATCATCTTCTAATTCATCTTTTAAATTAAAAAAATCAAGAAAGTACAAATTACCAATTCCATGAAAGCATAAATATTATCACAGATATTACACAGACAAAGAAATTATAAATAACACCAACCACACCTGTATAGCAATAGATTTGAACATGTACATAAAATAAATACATTTTTGAAAATACAACTACTAAAAATGGCATGAAATGAAACAGAAAACCTGAAAGGCTATAGCAATAAATTAAATTGTTAGTTATAAAATAAATTCCATAAAGGTTCTAAAATAAAATCATTTTATTGGATAATATAATTGTCTCAAGAAACAATCATAGTCTTACATAATCGTTTTTAAAAAATAGAGAAAGAAAAAAAAATTTTCAATCTGGTTGGTGATGCCTAACACTAAAAGATCATAATGATATCCCTGAACACAAACATTATTGAACACAAACACAATACTTAACAAAATGTTTTAAATCATATTTGTGTTCAGATATAATGGCGAGCTACATTTAT
>CAUYQG010157059.1:0-12241 GCA_963574415.1 Tarsius wallacei | reverse complement strand
TAAATTTTAATTCCGCGCCTTTGGGAGGCTGAGGTGAGTGGATAGCCTGAGCCCGTGGGTTCGAGACCCGCCTGGGCAAGCAAGACCTCATCTCTACAATAAATAAAAAATCAGCCGGGCGTGGTAGCGTGCGCCTGTAGTTCCAGCTACTTGAAAGGCTGAGGCGGAAGGATCACTGGAGCCCAGCAGGTTGAGGCTGCGGTGGCCGGGAGTGGCCACTGCACCCCAGACTGTGTGACAGAGTGAGACACCAACTCAAAAAAAAAAAAAAAAAAAAAAATTAAATTTAAGAAGGAACCTGTCATTTTATGGAATAATTACCTTGTTCACATTTTTTGAAAAATTTATTCAGTTGGAGGAGCTATCTTCCTTTAAAACCTGATGCTTTAAATACTCATGTTACAAGAAGATTACTGGTAAATGCCAGCTATTCTGCAGCTCTTTCTTCATAATGTCTTAAAATTTCAATATATTATTATTCAGTATAGCTCTAGCATTTCTGTAGTCTCAGGAGCACTATGTAATGCTTTGGGCTGGCATGTGAACTTTACGCACAGGATTTGACAAAAACAGAACACCTTGGGAAGACAGAACTAGATTTCCTGAGTGAGAGTAATGAGCTCTGTTACCTTTAATCCACTGTAGGCTTACTCATTTTATCCCTAATTTAAAAAGAAAAAAAATGGTGCTATTAAAATTACATTTAATTCCTATGATAGGCAGCCAAAATGGAAACTATTACCATTTCGTGAATTTGAAAGCCCTACACAAATGTTGTTGCACAAGCCCAACTGCTTCTAGTCCCAAGTTTTGCTCAAGTTTTGCTAGTCAGTGCCTATCGACCTGATCTACTAGTTGCATAATGTTTGGTGTTAATTCAAAGATGGAATTCTTTTTTATGGACTTCACATTTATAGAGCAAATGTACCTAAATGGTAATATATAGTCATCATAAATTAGGTTTAAAATCAACCCGACTAATTTTAGTGTGCCACTACGCAGTATTAAACAATTAAGATAAACCATTACAAAACAGTGAGCTATGCCATCACGCAGTGTTTCCTTTCCAGCCCTCCCCTTAATCCACATACCCACCTACCATACCCCCACACACACACGCATGCAAGCACACACATACACACACACATACATACATGCATACCACTTTTCATAGCATAGTTTTCAACCCTCTTGAGAACTGACAAATAGAGAAGACATTCAGGATTTAGCTCCCTAAACATTATTATTGTTGTTTACTTTAAGGAATGCCTCATCCTATCAGGACACGGAGCTATGTTAGCACAATTGTAAATGAAAAGGACACAACCTTGAAAGTGTCTGTAGCTAACTAGTTTTAGATGCTGATACCACATCTTGATCACAGCTCCCAGGTGATGGCTGTACTGATATGAACAATAAGATCAAATGAATTGCTGGCTGAAATAAGCATTTTGAATTTTCATTTGTATGTGAATGGATTAAAAAGATTAAAGTGGTATATCCATAAGTATACTCACTAGCATTAAAAAGTACTTATGCCAACTTCTTTTTTTTTTTTAATTTCTATTTTTTTTGAGTTGGAGTCTCACTCCGTCACCCAGGCTGGAGTGCAGTGGCATGCTCACAGCCACCGCAGCCTTGACCTGTTGGGCTCAGGGGATCTTTCCGCCTCAGTCTTCCAAGTAGCCAGAATTACAGGCATGCGTTACCACACCCAGCTAATTTTTGATTTATTGTAGAGACGAGGTCGCTCCAAGTTGCTCGGGCTGGTCTCAAACCCACGGACTCAGGCAATCTACTCACCTCGGCCTCTCAAAGTGCTGGGATTACAGGCTGAGCCACCGAGCCCAGCCTATGCCAACTTCTAATTGAAAAGGTGGATAGGCAGGGTGTGGTGGCTCAAGCCTGTAATCCCAGCACTTTGGGAGGTCAAGGAGAGAGGATTGCCTGAGTTCAGGGGTTTGAGACCAGCCTGGGCAACTTGGCAAGACCTTGTCTCTACAAAAAGTAAAAAAATTAGCTGGGGGTGGTGGTTCGTGCCTGCAGTTCCAGCTACTTGGAAGGCTGAGGCGGAAGGATCACCTGAGCCCAGCAGGCCAAGGCTGTGGTGGCTGTGAGCATACCATTGCACTCTAGCCTGGGCAACAAAGTGAGACTCCAATTCAAAAAAAAAAAAAGAAAAAAAGAAAAAGTGGATAATACATGCATATTATCTCCTCTCCCCTCTGAATTCCTGCCAAAAAATTAAAAAGATATGAAGACACATAGAAAAAAAAGAACAGACAATGCAATACTTTTTATAAGATGGAAAATGAGTTCAGGAGTGGCTATAGGATGAGAAAAAGCAGAGGCTGCAGAGGGGAACACCACAGAGAAATCAATTTGCTCTGCAACCCAGGCCCCAGGTTTAGGGGAGCAGGATCCAGTCACAAAGAGCAGGGTAGGGTGGGTGCAAGCGCTAAAAGCAGGAGGAATCAGTGAATGCCAATGAATGGAACACATGGATTCCCAGAGCCTCCCCTGACCCTGCACAGACACTTCTCCCAGGGGAAGAGACGGCTTGCTCAAGAGCTTCCAATTTGCTTGCTAGTGACTCACTTTTTTGTGTGTAATAAAATGCACATAACATAAAATTTACCATCTGAACCATTTTTAAATAAACAGTTCAGTGACATTAAGAACATTCACCTTGTTATGCAACCATCACCTCCATCCAGCTCTTGAACTTTTTCATCTTCCCAAATGGAAAATCTCCACTCATTAAATACTAACTTATCATTGCCTCTCCCCCTAGCCCCCGGCAACCACCATTCTACTCTCTTCTCTATGAATCAGACTATTCTAGATACGTCATTCAGTGGACTCATGCAGTATCTGTCCTTTTGTGACTGGCTTATTTCACTCAGCATGATGTCCTCAAGGTCCATTCATACTGCAGCACATGCCAGAGATTCCTTCTTTTTTATGGCTGAATAATATTCTATAGCATGAATATACCACATCTTGTTTATCTGTTCATCCATAAGTAGCCACTGAGTTGCTTCATTTTGGCTATTGTGAATAATGCTGCTATGAACATAGGTATACAAATATCTTCAAATTCCTGCTTTCTAGTGACTTGCTTTTACCTACGGATAGATAACTAAGGATCAAGGATGTTTTTTAGGAAAACTTTCCAACATCAAAGACAGAAATCAAAATAAATAAGGAGGAAGGGCTCTTAAAAATTAAAAATAAAAACATTAAAAAGTTAGATAGGTTGGAAAATAAAATCATAGAACTCTCCCAGAAAACAGTATAAAAAGAGAGATCAAACATAGCAGAGAATATATAAGAATCAATGAAGATGTTCCAACAGCAAATTAATAGAATCTCCAAAGAGAAGAGAAGTAAATAAAAATAACTCAGAATAACTGAAACTCAGAAGATGTTTCCTCAAAATGGGAAGACATCAATGTCCACATTCAAAGGACTTTCTAAAAGCCTGGAAAAAATGAAAAAAGATCATACAAGGCACATCATGTTAAAATATACCAAGAATAAAGAGAAGATGCTAAAAGCTTCCAGAGCAAAAAGCAGGTCATGCAAAGATTTAGGAAACAATTGTATCAGATACCTCAATAGCAATATTCATAGTTAGACTATAGTAGAACAATGTTTGTCAGATTCAGAGAAAAATACTTTTTCTTTTCTTTTTTTTTTTTTTGAGTTGGAATCTCACTCTGTCACCCAGGCTGGAGTGCAGCGGCATGCTTACGGCCACCCCAGCTCAACCTGCTGGGCTCAGGCAATCCTTCTGCCTCAGTCTTCCAAGTAGCTGGAACAGCAGGCGCGCGCTACCATGCCCAGCTAACTTTTGATTTATTGTAGAGATGAGGTCTTGCCAAGTTGCCTGGGCGGTCTCAAATCCACAGGCTCAGGCAATCCACTAGCCTTGGTCTCCCAAAGTGCTGGGATTACAGGCTGAGCCACCGAGCTCGGCCTGAGAGTAATACTTTTTAAGCTAGATATCTATGCCTAAGCAAATTATCAATCAAGAAAGAGGAAAACAGAGTCTCCATCAAAGGAGAGGACAACAGAGTTCTCAGGAACAGAGGCAGCAGGCCCAGAGAGCACCAGGCTGGTGGGAAGGAGACGGAGACTTCTGGCCTTATATTACAGGCCTGTGGCTTTGTTTCTGATTCATTCATTCATTCATTCATTCAATCATTCAACAGTGTTTACTGAGTGCCAATTATGTGCCAGGCACTGTTCTGTTCTGGGTGCTGGGGACACAGAAGTGAACAAAACAGAGTTCCTGTACTTGCAGTTTTCATTCTAAAGGGAAGAGGTACAAAAATCAAACACATTTTGTTAGGTGATGTGATATGAGGAAAATAGGTAAGGTAAGGGGGACAGTGTATGACCCTGTAGAATGGTAGCTTGAGGTGACCTCAGAGACACCAGTGCAGTGAGGGAGAGAGCCCCAGGGTTCTAGGGGACCTGAGGGGAGCAGCCAGGCAGGCATTCTCCAAGGACAAGAGTTTCACTTGCTCCCAGCCTGCTCATTTCATCTGAGGCCTCTGGAAACAACTGCCTGGGGCCCAGAGGCAAGGCTAAACAGCCCCAATTACCACATGACTGGGGCCCTAGCAGACTGGTTCTCTTTCTCTCCTCCCCAGTTGGGGAGAGGACACAAGACTTTATAAGAAGATGGACTCCAGAAGGACAGAAAGGACACAAGGTTAAGTGCTGAGTCCAGGCCCTACTCATCTAGGCATTTTCACCAGCAAGAGCAAGGCAGAGCAGGCATCAGGGTCCTTATTTACACATGCAGACACTGAGTCACTGCCAGGTAAGGAATGTGCCCAGGTCACAGAGCACATCAGTTAGCCCAAACTGTAACTCTGGCCTGCTTCAGAGACCGGGGCCAAATCAAAACCAAAAGTACAAATGTTTTTCCCCTAGTACTTTTTATGTTCTTCATACAAGTAGAAATAAAGCCCAAGTTGTAAGTGGCTCATGAGAACAAAAGAGCTTTAATATTTAATAAAAGACAAGGCTGTTCCTCTTGGAACTCCACCTGGAGTTATACTTTTCTAGCTATCCATGGTTAAGAGACAGGTACTGAATGAGAATCGCTCCACCTCGGATGAGAAATAACCATGGTTCAAGAGAAGAAATGAAGGCTAAAGGAAGGAATCAAGTCTACCTGGAGGAAGTGATTGGATTACTGGCATTACCATTAGTTCCCTTCCAGAATATACCACCTTAGCCTTCCCTTCCATGCACTCCACTTGCCCTGGGTTTGCACTGCAGTTCTGTGCTCAGAGCCGAGGAGTGTTGGCATCTGTGATGAAAGTGCACAGAGGTGCAAGATGGGAGGTGCTGTAGCTGCATGCCGACCTGTGGAGTCAGTGGCAATGGCCCTGTTGCTCCTGCTGAGCAAGGAAACATAGGGTGGCCCCAGCTCCATCTGGGTCTGGCTCAGCTCCCACAGTTGACTTAAGAATTGAGTCTTTTTTAGCCGGGCGTGGTAGCGCGTGCCTGTAGTTCCAGCTACTCGGAAGGCTAAGGCGGAAGGATCGCCGGAGCCCAGCAGGTCGAGGCTGCGGTGGCCAGGAGCGGCCACTGCACTCCAGTCGGGGCGACGGAGTGAGACTCCAATTCAAAAAAAAAAAAAAAAAAAGAATTGAGTCATTTGCAATCTGAAGTCAGGCAACTTCTTAGCCAGACTTACAACACTGTATTCCTGCAGTTCCTAACAGTTAAAAAAATACTCTCACACTGAATCCTCAAAACTCCTACATGAGAGAAGCATACTAGTGTCTGCAATTTACTTGAGTAAAACATGTAAAATGGACAGATGGATGGATAGACAGATATGTAAAGTAAAAAGATACAAGGAGAATCCAGGCATTGGATATATGAGAATTCTCTGTAAAATTCTTTCAGCTTTGCTGTATTTCTGAAATGGCCATAATAAAATGTTAGGGGGCCGTGGGGAGGGACTCTCCCATCATCCTGGATAATTTCCATCTCAGTGTGAGTGAGACTTGTCCACCAACCAGTCTCAAGCCTCAGGTTACCTGACCCTCTGAATGCCCATGATGTTCCCCCTTCACCTCCTGAACTTTACCTCCCTTAGAACAGTGCTGTGAGAGAAACTATTTCTTCAGACCAAACTCCTCTCATTCCAGCTCACTGCCCACACAGATGCTTCCACTTCAGGAAGCTGTCTAATGCCTGAACAGCCCCTTGCTCCACGACTTCTGCCTCTTCTGTAGCCAGCAGAGACTCCATGGGGCATCCACCAACATGCTCTCCCCACCCCCTCAGGCACCGTTGGGGTATGAGGCACTGGGGCAGGAAACAACCTCCACAGCCCTGCCTTCGGCTGCTTAACTGGATAGAGGAGTCAGATTCCCTGTGAGCTGGGTGGTGACAGAGGACACACGTGGGATCAGCTTTCCACTGGGCCCTCCTGCCATCACTCCCCCGGGTGTGCCTGTTGCTCTCTTCTCTGCTGGCTCTCCTCTTCCATGGCTTCTATCCTCCAAGGAAGTTTAGTTTACTCTCACTGTCATGGATCATAACTTTAACAGCTTAAACACTTTTTATTATAAAACATTTAAAATATATTCTAAAGAAGAAGGAATGGCATAATGGAACCATATACCCATCCCTCCAACTCAACAATACCAACATTTGGACATATCTGCTTCATTGTCTCATTTTTTTCCTTTTTTTCTCATTCTCTGCTGAAGTATGTTAAGGGAACTGTGACTTCTTTAGTGTACCTCTCTAAAAAACATAGAATTTTTTTAATTTTTAATTTTAAATTTAAAAAAAATTTTTATTGTAGAGATGAGGTCTCGCCAAGTTGCCCGGGCTGGTCTCAAACCCGCGGGTTCAGGCAATCCACTCACCTTGGCCTCCCAAAGTGCTGGGATTCAGGCTGAGCCACCGAGCCCGGCCAAAAACCACAGAATTTTTAAAACATAACCACAATATATTTATCATATATAATACAATTAATAACTCCTTAGTATCACCTAACACCCTCAGTCCATAATCAATATTTCCTCACTGTCTGAAAAATGTCTTTTTTTCCCTCTCAAATAGGTTTTAATCAGGATCAAACACAGTTCACATATTGATTACCTTTGGGTGCATGTCTCTGTGTCTTCTTTAATCTAGAAATCACACCTCAACCACCTTTATTTATTTAATGCCACTAATCTGTTGCAGAAAGCAGGGCACCTGTTCCAGCTGACTCTCATTCTGGATTTGCTTGTTTCCTCATGTTGCCACCATTAATGTCTTTCTCTTTCTTGCCTATCTTCTGTAAATGGAAGTTGGCTCTAGAAGCATGATTAAACTCAGGTCCCACTTTTTAGCAAAAATAATTCATAGGTATTGCTGTGTGCTTTCTATTGCCTCCCATTGGGAGGCCAGTGTTGTTCGCCGGCCCCTCTCTTAGTGACCAATCAATGGACTGAGGTAGTGACAGCCTGAACTCTGCATCGTTAAGTTCCCCTCACCCTTTCTCTAGTGGTTTCACCCACTGATGGTCGTTACCTTAACCTGTTGTTTTATCAAGATTTAAAGAATAATGCCGGGAGCAGTGGCTCACGCCTATAATCCCAGCACTTTGGGAAGCCGAGGCGGGCAGATTGCTTGAGCCCAGGAGTTCGAGACCAGCCTAAGCAACATAGCAAAACCTTGTATCCATAAAACATTAAAAAAAAATTAACCGGGAGTGGTGGTGCATGCCTGCAGGCCCTGCTCTTCAGGATGCTGAGATGGAAGGATCGCCTGAGCCCAGGAGGTCGAGACAGCTATGAGACGTGATCGTTATGATCATGCCACTGCACTCCAGCCTGGATGACAGAGTAAGACTCCGACTCAAAAAAAAAAAATTTATATAATGATCATTTTCTCATTCTATCATGCTCATCACAGCTATTAGCTGGAATTATTAAATAAAGAATGACTTTCTCTCATGAGTTACAGCTATTTGTTTACCTCAATTACAGTCTATACAAAGGCAGGATAAATGCATAATTCTTTCCTTTTATTGCTAACTTACAGAGTTAGACCTTAATTCCTAATTCATCCAACAGGGTACAATGGGCTGCTTGGCTTTCTCTCTCTTTTAAAGTGTTGCTACAAACTCAGATTTTATATATTCTTTGTTTCAATCACCTGCAGGTGTGAGGGAGAGGGAGCAAGATTCTCAAATTGTCCCATCTTTGGCTAATGAGAGCCTCTTCATGTTGTCTCGTGTCACGTGTCATTAGCCTTTGGTAACTTCTTTGCTTTCTGACACAATAAAATGTTCCAGCTCATCTTGAATACTTCCTAACTCAAACCTGAAACTGGCCATTTCTCCAAGAAGCCCTAGACACCACAAGCTGGTTGCTAGGCATGTTCACTGCCAAGATTACCATGACTTCTAGGGCTATTCTGTAGATGGAACAAGGAAATATGTGTTCATAATGATATTTCCAATTAAGATTTAACATGACAAAATTTTCATTTAACTTCATCTGCAAATAGAGAAGAATTTTAACTCTTTCTTCCCTGGTATGCCTCTCCTGTTCTTGACTTTAGAGGGAAGGCCTCTAGTTTTCCCCCTATTAAGTAAGATGCTGGCTTTGGCATATATATATATGCGTGCAAGTATGTATTACATATGTATACATATGAGAATGTTTAATCATATTAAGCAACTATGCATTGAGTCCTATTTCACTGAACTTTTTTTAAGGAATGAGTGGTGAATGTTTTTAAATAAATGCCTTGTTGGCATCTAAGGAAATGATCATATAATTAAATTTTCTCCTTAAATCTACTGACCTAATATGATAAATGATATGAATAGATTGGCACATCACATCTGATTTCTTGGAATAAAGAAATTGATCATAATCTACTTTTTATGTATCACTGGATTCTATTTAATATTTTACTTAAAATTTTTTGCCTGGATATTGGTAAGTAATATTGCTCTGTAGCTTCTTTTGTTCCTTTATCCAATTTTAGTATTAAAGTTATATTTATTTCATCAAAAGAATGTGGAATTTTCCCTTATTTTTCTGTTCTCTTAGTAGTATTGAGATTATCTGAGCTTTAAAGATTTGAAAGAATTCCCCTGTGAGACCATCTGGGCAAGGTGCTTTTAATCAAGCTCTTTTGCAATTTTCCCTACTTCATGTATCGTCGTCAGGCCGTTTAGATTTTCTGTTGCTACTGGCATCAATTTTGAAGTTATATTTTCATAGAACGTTGCCCATTTAATATAGGTTTTCAAATACACTTGCACAGAGTTGTGCAAAGTAGTCTCTTATTTTATTTTCAATTTCCTCTGTTTTGATAGTTACTTCCTTCTTGCCGTATCTTATTTGGATATATATTGTTTTTCTCCACAACTTGTTTTTAATTAGGTGGGCTAGTAGTAGTTTGTCCCTTTTCTTGATTTTTATCTCAAGAACAAGATTATTGTTTTAATAATTTTTTCTGTTTACTCTTTAGTAGTTGGTTAATTTCAGTTTTTACACTTCTTAGTCCTTTATTTCTATCTTCTTTCAGTTTACTTTGTTTTTTCCCCCAGTGTTTTGAATGATACTTAGATCATTTAAGGTTTTTTTAAAATTTTATTTCCACAGATACTTGTGTTATAAATCTTCCTGAGCATTGTTTCCGTTACATCCTATAGACAGACTCTCATATGTCATTTTTATTATTTTCTCAGAATTTTGTAGTTTTGTTCATATTGTCCTTTTGAACCAAGAATTGTTTAACAGAGTTTTATAATTGAGTTTATAACAGAGTTTCCAAATTTAAGGGTGCTATGATCAGAATGCTTGTGTCCCCTCAAAATTCTTATGTTGAAACCTAACCCCCATATGACAGTATAAGGAGCTGGAAGATGACCAGGTCATAAAGGTAGAGCCTCATTAATGGGATTAAAAGAGGCTCCAGAGAGCTACCTTTTCCCCTATATCATGTGGAGACACCGTGAGAAGGTGTCATTTTTGGATCAGAACAATTCCTCACTAGATACCAAAACTGCTGGTGTCTTGATCTTGGACTTCCTAGCCTCTAGGAAATGAATTTCTGCTGTTTATAAGCCACTCAGTTTATGGTATTTTTGTTATAGCAGCCCAAAAGGACTAAGAAAAGGGGCCTTTGCTAAAAAATACATAAAATAACCTTTAAGACTTTGCTCCCTGTAGCAAATGGGCATTCTGACTCCACTCTAAAATTTTACACATTGTAAGGAAGTTTTGTTTTTACTTGTACTTGCTTTATCTTTTTTCTTTGTGTATTGTTAATCTCTTCTTCTGGTGCTATCAGTTTTACTTCTGGTGGCCAATCTTGACATAAAACTAAGTAACATCCTGGCTCTACTACTAATCAGCTGTAAGACATTCAAGGAAGTCAGTTAATCTCTCTGAGCTTCAAGATCCTCATCTGTTTAAGTAGGGTGTTGACTCGAAGTTTTGTTTGAGGCCAAAATTCTATTCTATGACTGCACTGTATGTGAGAATAACCTTGATTTTTTATTTAGAATAAATTGGCACTAAAGTAAAATGCTGCTCTTTACCTGTTCTTGAACTTTAAAGAAGAGGAACTTAAAAAGTCTTGTGACCACATCTTGCATTTCCCTCTTGACATCCATGTTAGTATCTTCTTTGAATGTTAATGGAGATTATGATTTCATACAAAGACTATTCATTAATTCACTTCATGAAACTAATTTAATGGCCAAAACTTTGAAGGAGGAAACATAATATTTTTTAAAACTTGAATTTATCAGGCATTTCATATAAATTTTAAATAAATCTTCACTCTGAAGCAAGGTGATATTTTTTACTTGACATAAAGAGAAAAGAAAATTTTAAAGGTGATTGTTTTTGGATCTCAAGATACTGGAAGGACATATGATTTGAACTCAGGTTTATATATGGTGGCAAAGTCTGCCCCATCTCACACTACTTAACTATTAAGAAACAGAATCATCCATCCTACCCAAGGCATTCTACACATTTAACGCAAAAAAACGAAAAAAGAAACAGAATTGTCCATGCATTCCTTTTTTTTTTCCTTTAAGTAGGATTTATTGAAAAGCTAGGAAAGCTCCCACAGTGGAAGGGGACCCGATGGGGTTGCCCCATGCATTCTTTTCGGTTTCATCAGGTCGCTTGCTTTTGTTGTTGTTCCTTAATTTTTAGGCTTCTTAAAAATAACTGTGGTAAAATATATATAATGAAATTTATCATCTTAACCATTTTAAGTGTGTAGTTCAGTAGTGTTAAGTATGTTCACATTGTTGTGCAACCAGTTTTTTGTTTTAATTATTAATCTCTAGTTTCACTCAGAAAATGCCATTTTATTTCTTTCTAGTTTTCAAAATTTTTCAAAGATTTATTACAATCAATTAATATAAAGTCGACCGGTGTACATGATCTATGCACACTTTAAATTAAGGTAGATGAGATCTGACAATTAAGTTCATGAACTCATCCTAGGAAAAAGTGCTACATACCGCATTGTTGCATATCACTGTGGTCCCCTTTGAAATATTCACTTTGGGAAACTATGCACCAATGGCAGTGCCTAGTCCACCCATCAAAGCAATTTTGGAGCTCTATTTCTGGAATGGTCATCAGAGCTGTCATCATATTACCCTTGCTGTCCTGAATGTCATCAAAATGTCTTCCTTTCAATATTTCCTTTTTCTTCAGGTACAGAAAAATGTGGGTGCCAAATCAGGTGAGTAGGGTGTTCTAATACAGTTATTTGTTTACTGGCTAAAAAATCCCTCACAGACAATGCTGTGTGAGTTGGTGCATTTTGTGATTACAGAGCTCCTTTGGGACCATTTTTGCATATACCTTTCTCATGACAAGATTTTCAGTTAAGATTTTCTTGTTTCTCTCTGAATGTTTATGTGGTCTGCAATGCTTCTCACAGTCAGACAATGATTTTGACACACAATTCGGTGAGTTTTTGCAATTCTGCTCATTACTGGCCGTCCCGATCTCTCCTCCTCAGTGATGCTTTCTCTTCCTTAGAAAGGTGTTTAATCCATTTGTACACTTCCGCTTTCTTCATGGCATTATTCCCATAAACTTGGACTAACATGTCACTGATTTCATTTCCATTCTTGCCAAGTTTTTTTTTTTTTTTGAGTTAGAGTCTCACTCTGTTGCCCAGACTGGAGTGCAGTGGCCGCTCCCAGCCACCGCAGCCT
>CAUYQG010157058.1:0-25406 GCA_963574415.1 Tarsius wallacei | reverse complement strand
AAAAACGGGGGGGGGGGTGGTTTGTAATAAAAATATTAATAAAAAAAAAAAATTTTTTTAAAAATAAAAAAAAAAAAAAAAATAAAAAAAATAAAAAAAAATATAAAAAAAAATAATAAAAATAAAAAAAAAAAAAAAAAAAAAAAAAAAAGAAATGTGTCTGGTTGAGACCTTCTTTACAACAAGAATCAATAGACCCTCCCTTACGAAGTTCCCAAGTCTTTGCTATGGTGCAAGCCCCATGTTCATCTGAACTGAATTAAAGTTCCTAATGGATTGAGACCATACCTTCACCCACCCATGCAAGGTATTGGATTGTGAGAGTGTTTGCAGTTCTGCCTTCAAAATGCCAGTTTTCCTTTCAATCAACTCTGCCTCTTGGGGGTTACATGGAAAGTAGAGTGAAATCTCCAGTCTACCAGGGGAGACATCCCTCCCAAAAAAACCTGGAATTATCTTTTGGAGGGTGGACCCACTGCAGCACAGACTTCACTCGCTAGGTAAGTGTTCTAGGAACCCATGTCAACAGTGTATCAGCTAGTGTTGTGAGAGACTGTGTTTGGCTTCAGTGAATTTTTTGGAGATTCATTTAATATGTTTGCCCATTTCATGATTGGTGATTTACGAGTGTATCTGCCCACATGGTGCTGAGAGATCAGCAGTTTTTGACCCAAAACAGCTTGGCCCCATCCTCCCTTATTTACCCGATCTCACCCCAAGCAACTTTTCTTTTTATTTCCCTGGATCAAAAAAGTCCTCGATGGTAAACATTTTGCTGATGTGAAAGAGATGAAACAAAAAACCAAGCAGGAGTACTAAAAGTCATCACAATTGATGAGTTCAAAAACAGTTCTGAACAGTGGAAAAAGCATCTCTATATGTGTATTACATCAAACATAGTAATTTAAAGGTAACTGATGTTGAAACATGCAAGAATAAATACACAATGTTTACAGATAAATTCTTTTGAGTCCTCCTTCCAGCAAAATGTGTGCCTCAGTTGCTATTAATGTGTTGAGGGTATCCATACATGACACTGAGTTGTTCCAAGCCTTAATGATGGCTGTTTGGTTTTCAACGGAGGCCTGCAATTATTCTGTGGCAGTATCTACACATATTAGTGCATACTAGCCTATTGGCAGGTTTCTGATAAAGTCTATTGGCCAATTTTGAGCAGTGGCAGCTGTCTTATGTGACCCAGCATATGTGGAATGAAACAAGGGTGCAGGTAAGAATAAAATAAATAGTCTGCTACTGCTGCCACTGAATCAGCATAGTGGAGGGGCACTCCTGCTCCCTTTGCTATTTGCCAACCCACTCATGCACTGTGATGCCCACTGTGTTGATGTATCCAATCAGTTTGCTCTGATGATTGAAAGGGAGCCAATGTTTTCATTTCTGCTAGGGTATCAGTATCTTTGTCACCAGGAGGTGAATCTGACTTGTGTGTTTAAACTTGATATACAGTTTGGCTCTCAGTAAGTTCCTGTAACCTCTCTCAAGTGTCTTTCTATACAGTAGCTCCCCATAGGGGTTTTTTTAAGCACATACCAGTCACCTGGGTAGGCCACTGGGCAAATGATGTTGTAAGATCCTAAAATACTACCCAAAAGTCTGTAGAGAGAAATATACATGGGTCGCTCATGGATACAACCCAATCATGCAGCCTGGCGTGCTGCCCATTGACTAATTTATTGTAGTGCCATCAAAAACCAGAAAGTATCTGCTATCTACTTGACCTATCTGAATATTAAGCATTTTCAGTAAGGGGGGCTGTGCCTTCTTCATGTACCCTTGGAGGCACCTCCTGTGGAGGCTCTGCAACAGGGCCAGCCTTATATCTTCCAGTTTGGTGACGGCCCATCTTCTGGACTGGAGAAGGGTACACAATGTGTCAAAGTGTTGCTGTGGTAATGGCAAGTCTTGGGAGGATAGCATAATGTCAATATAATGCCTGTAAATAAGGGTGTAAAGGGGTGCTAAATAAGGTATCAGTCAAATTTAATCAGCATGTTAAGTGCCTATATTTGTTCTATCACTGGAAATATATTATGCGCAGCAGTGCAGATCTCAGCAACCACCTTATTAGGTTCCCAGTAGTCTACTGTCATTCATCAGGTACCATCAGGTCTTCTTATTAGCTATACAGAATTATTGAAGAAGTTTTGGGATGACTGAATAAAGTTCTCTTGGGACAGTTTCTGTATGGTGGTGAGGATGCAAACAGGGTCCCTCATATAATGCTGACTGGAATGTAAAATGGTATGGCCAACTTTGAGAAAGAGTTCAGCAGATTTTTACTAAACTAAACATGCAACTACCACACAATCCAAAAATTGCATTTCTAGGAATTTATCTGGAGAATTGAAGACTTATATTTGCAAAAATATCTGTATATAAAAATTTATAATATCTTTATTTATAATATTCCTAAACAGGAGACAACTCAAAGGTCCTCCAACAGGTGAACAGTTAAACGACTGTAGTATCTCTATACTATAGAATGGTACTCACAAAAAAGGAAGAAGTTTTTATACATGCAATAACCTCAATTAGTTTCCAGAGAATAAGGGTGAGTGGAAAAAAATAAAATAAGAACTTACATACTGTTTATTCACATTTATATAACATTCTTAGAATGGCAAAATTACAGAAATTGACAATGGAGGGTAGTTGTCAGAAGTTAAATCGAAGGTATGTTTGAGGAAAGTAGGAGTCACTGTAAAAGGGCAACTTGAGAAATCATTAAGCTTATGGAAATGTTCTGCATCTTGACTATATCAATGCCAACATACTGGCTATGATATTGTACTATAGTTTTACAAAATACAAATGGGAAAAGTTAGGAAAATGGTACATGGGGTTTCACTGTATTATTTCTTACAGATTTATATGGATCTATAATTATTTCAAAGTTTAAACAAAATTAGTTAAAAATAGCATTAAGGATTGATGTATAAGAATGTAAACATGTATGGAGTGGCTATTTGAACCTAAGTGAGTAACTGAATCTCTGTGGATTTTTGTCTGTTGCATGCAGTGACTTTCTGGTCCCATATTCCTATCATATGAGGAAGAGGATGGATCTGTAAGATATTTATGAATCCTGTGAAAAGTTTTGATTTATTGGATTGTAGATATTCTGTAATATAATTTTAAATACATTGCAAATATCTGAAAAGAAAATTAAATTTTTGCTGAAATGACCACATTTTATAAGATGTTATAAAAATTCAATTTTGTTTTGTTTTATTGTAGCTAAGCAGTTACTTTTAAGTAAAAAACAAATAAAAATCTAAAAGAATGCTATGTGGTTACAAGGCATGGCATTTAGTGCAATTTGTGTCAAAAAAGTACAATAGGAAGTCAAAAAACTTCAAATTTAAATAATGAAACACAAAATGCATGTTCTAGGATGTCAGCTGACAACTTTTCAGGTAGCTGACATGTGCACTGTAGGTGTAAAATCATATTTTATTTTTAGACAATTGCAGGCTGCTTACTGATTAGTTTAGAAGTTGACAATCATTTATCTTTTATTACTTTATACAACTTTCTATTTGTGGGCCAGCCATGGTAACCTAGATAAAAGAAGACTCAAACTAAGAGCTAGGAAGGGGTAAAAAATAATAATAATAACTTCTCATAGTGTATAAAGACCTTTACTCCAGTGAGTATCTACTAGGTTTTCAAAATGTATAATACTTGTATTGGACAGCTATCAGGATTGGTACCTTTTTTGTTAACTTCGTTATTTTTAGGTGTATTTTGTGATGGTGGAGGATATTTTAATAAGCATTATCCTGGAGAACACTATCAACAGGATGAAGAAGCAAGAGGAAAAGCTGATGTTCTTGCTTCAGATTTTTGCTTTCCAGAGGTTGCCAAATAGGTAGCATTATTAGGCATAATTTGATAAACAACAAATGGCATCAACAAAAACCCTATCTTCCTGTGTCCTTCTTTGGCCCCATTACACATATACAACACATTTGTTTAGAGTATGTTTAACTCCTGCATTGATAAACTCAGGAATAATATTATATTGCCAACGAATATAAGTGAATTATATATCAAATGACATTGTGTAATGCAATGCAAAAAACTCATTTTTACTAACTAAAAGAGAAATTTGTTTTGCAAATGATCATGCTGGAAACCTCTAGATTCTGTCATAAAAATGTTAACCATACTATGAAATAGCATAGGTTTTTTTCATGAAGCAAAATTGTAGGATATTTAATTGGAGTTTGGGGGTTGCAGAAAAAAATCTGCCCTCAAAAAACTGAGATACAAAAAATGTAAATATATCATTGGTGTTAGTTAAGTAGTGAGAGATTATTGAGGGAAAAAAAAGGAGATACATTAGAAAGACATAAAAGTGATCAGCTATATCAAATTCTCAGTGAATTCTAATCAGAAAATAAAAGATTTTTTTTTTTTTTAAAAAAAGAACTTGAAAAGGAAATGCAAAGTGAAGAATCAAAAGGGGGAAAAACTTTTGCTCCATCTAAAGAAGCACTATATGAATTTTATAGCAGCCCTTAATAGAATACTAAAGGATTTCTATTTGGAAGTTCACAAGCATTCCACATGAATCCCCCAGTGACTGAATTTATAGCCCTCTGGTTTTTGAATTTGGCTTGAATTGTGCTTTATGCTTGCTAGGTTAGTGCTGCATTAAATTGTAGCTTTAAAAATCTTTTCTATTTCACATTGATCATATAAGATACATTTCCTTATTTTTAAGTGTTAGTATATATAGTTTCAGATAAAATATTTATAATGCATTTGAGAATTATTTCCACTTTAATTTAAAATGTTTTAGGTATTGAATGTACATAAATCAAATTATTTTTGTGATCTTTTGTCTGTCTTTATAAGGCTTTCCTTTGTGTCTGGGGAAAGAATTCATTTCCAAATTAAAGTTTGTCATTGTTGTTGCTTCCTTGTCATTATTGTTGTTGTTTTGCCACTCATCTTACCCCAATTTTTTATCTTTTTAGTGTCACAGATTCCTATTGTTATACACTTTGTGCCCTACATTCACAACTCAGTGCCACATAGACTAGGTCATTAGAATTAGACACTGTTTTTGTTTATTCTAACTACTGTCACAAAATACCTTAGATTGGTGACCTATACACATCAAAAATTTATTTCTCACAATTCTGGAGACTGAGAAGTCCAAAATCAAGGTGCCAGCAGATTAGGTGTCTGGTGAGAGCTCACTTCCTCATACACAGGTTACCTCACATGGAAAAGGGGCAACGGAGATTCCTACAACTTCTTCTATAAGAGCACTAATCCCACCCACAAGTTCTCTGTCTTCATGACCTAGTCACCTCCCAAAGGTTCCACTTCCTAAATATTCCACCTTAAGGATTATTATTTCAGCACACAAATTTTAGGGAAATACAAATTCTTTGACCATAGCTCAATCCCATCTAAACCTTTCCTTTAAAAAAACAGAAACTGTTATTTGATTTATGTACTAGCTAGTAATAAATATCAAGTTTTTAATGTTTTAGAAATGTTTTACTTATATTCACCTCATAAATTTATACTCCAAATCGATCTTTGCTCATCTGTTAAACTGATGTCTTCTAAAATAAAACAATATTACACCTATAAGAAGAAAGTTATTTATGAGATTTAGAGTTTTAAATGCATAAATGTTGTTTATTGGTTTTCTTCTATCTCAAAAAACAGTACGATCTTTCTAAAAGTATACATGGGAGGTTAAAGTATAGGAGTGGATAGATATATCAGGAAGCTTCTAGTGATGAAGGATGCCAGACAAAAGTAGTAACAGTGAAGGTGTAGAAAAATGTGTTAATTTCAGATATAGATAAGACACGTTGGCAGGATTTGATGTTTACTGGAACATGTGGTCTAAGTAAAAAAAAATGCAGCGTTTTCTTTTTCCTATTTTCCTTTATTAATTAATTTTTATTTATAATTGACACAAAATAATTGTATATGTTTATGGGGTACAGTGTGATTTTTCAGTGCATGTACATATTGTATAATGATCAAATCTGGGTAATTACTAGATCCATCACTATCAACATTTATTATTTCTTTTTTTTAAACTTTATTATGAAGATGTAGGGTACAAGTCAGAATTAGGTACATAAGAATTTTCTTTTCTAGCTAACTTAAAATATACACTACATTGCTATTTGCTTTAGTCACCCTGTAGGAACTTATTTAACTGGAACTTTGTACTCAATGACAAACCTTTTCTGTAACCCCCTCACCACCACCATTTTCAGCCTCTGGTAACCACTATTCTATTCTCCACTTCTATAAAATCAACCTTTTAAGATTATACATCTGAGTGAGATCATTCAGTGCTGATCTTTTGGTGCTTGGCTTATTTCACTTAATGTCTTCCAGTTCATTCATGCTGCCACAAATGCAGGATTTAATTCTGTTTTGTGGCTTAATTAAATTTCATTGCTTATTAATACCATATTTTTAAACCATTCATTTGTAGATGAACATTTAGGTCAATTCTATATCTTGACTATTGTGAATAACACTGCAATAGACATGATAGCATAGATATCTAAAAAGACTTAGGGCTTTCTAACCTGAGAAATAAAGAAATGCCGTTGGTATTTATTGCCATCAAACTAGAAAAAAATATATCTGAGGACAAACGGGGGAATAATTTTTCTCATCTTACAAGTTGGAAATCAAAACTTGTCTGTTAACTATTTGTATAACCTGATTCGTTTTATTAACCACAATAGCTAGGCATACCTTGTGCCTCCTTTCCTGGGACTTTCCCATTGTCATTGAGGCATAAGACACTTCAAGAGCCTTTTGACACACACTTATAAAACTCAGAAATGCAGGATTGTGGACTCTTCAGAGGCAAATTTTGTCCACTTGAAGACAAAAAAAAAAGTGGATGAATCTTTATCTCCTCCTATTTTGCTTGATTTTGAAAATGCAGTGCAATTGCAGTCTCTTTGATGATATCCTGTGAAATTAGGAAATTGTAATAAGGTTGTGAATGACATCATAGCTTATTCCCTAATGCTTGTCCTCTTTTTTCTCCAAATCACTCTCCTTCCTCCACATTCTGGTTTCTCTGGGATTGACACTTGATATGCAGCCAGTGGTGCAGCAAACTTGTTATTTAAAATATTCATTAATTAGCGTGATGACATGCATAACATTTCTGAAGGCCAAAGCAGTGGTAAACATTCACTGTTTTACCCACAGGGCTATATTAACTCTCTCTGTGTCCAAATATGGTCCATGGGGACAATTGAGTATCTAAAATGCCAAGAAGATTATACTAGTTCACTATATTTATGAAATTATGTTAATTGTATCTGATGAACAAGACATGGAACATATCTTACATGCCCTAGTGAGATAGATATGCCAGAAGGTGAAAGATATACTAACATCAGCTTCTCTCAAGAGTGTTACAAAAGATATTTGTGAAGAGAAAATCACACAGTAGACCAAGCTATGAGTAGTACTTTTGGTCATTTACCTCATTTGGATAGAGAGGCGACCAGAGGTATCAGTGTGCATCTGGGCTGTGGTGAATGACTTGACTAGCTAAGAGAGTACTGAAAGAAAAGCAGTCAAGAAATGTGGCACATGGAAGGACCTAAATGATGTTGAAACAAGGCATGGGGACATATGGGCAGATTCTAATGAAACTGCAGACCTTGAACACAAATGTCACCAAATCTCCTTTACCGCCAAAAGCCATTCTGCCTTTCCCTGAAGAGTTTAATTCTTCCTTACCTACAAAACTATAAAGATCTTCCTTGAAGTAGTTATCTTGCAAAGCACTGTTGATACTCCTCAGGATCTACCACCACCACATCTCCTTGTTTTTCAAATTAGGATCAGCAAATTTATTTTAAAAAGTAATTTTTTATCTTTGAGTAGTTTAAGATTTACAAGAAAATTGTGATGATAATACTTAAAGTCCATATATCCACCTCACCCTGTTAATAACAAAATAGTTATGATTAATAAAATTGTATTGAGACATTATTATTTAGTAAAGTCTATACTTTGTTTATAATTTATTTATTTAAATCTAATGTCCTTTTTTTGGTTCAGTGATCTTGCTCATAATAGCACATCACGCTTAGTTGTCATGGATACTATGTTCTGCTTGGCTGTGACAGTTTCTCAGACAATTTTTGTTTTTACAACCTTGGCAGTTTTGAGTATTGGCCAGATATTTCATAAAATGCTCCTTATTTAGGATTTTTCTATTTATTTTATTTTATTTTATTAAATTGTGGTGTAAAAGTCAGAATTGTGTACATAAGTGGTTTAGTTATAGGTGAAGTTTTAGGCCTCCCATTGGTCCTAACTTTGCCTGCATTAGGATACTTTACCCCTTTTGATGTTATGTGCCCCCCCCCACCCTACTCTTCAGCAGTGTCCAGCTACTGCCAATCCCTTTTCTGTTGTATTATGATAGGTGTTCAGGGTCCACTTATGAGTAAGAACATGTGGTACTCAGTTCTTTGTTTCTGTGATAGATCACTGGGATTTTTCTTATGTTTTTCTCCTGATTAGACTTGAGTTGCAAGTTTTGAGGAGAAATACCACAAGGTAGTAAAGTGCCATTCATATCTTGTCAACAGGACATCAGATATATATATATATATATATATATATATATATATGTATATATGCATATATTATATATGTATATGTATACTCAAAACATATTATAATATATATTCATATTATATAGTCAGTAAAATTTCAGATAAAATTTACTATTTTACTTTTTTTGCTCAAATAATTTCAGTATTGGCCAATGGGAGTTCTTTCACTTGGTTCCTGAGTCTCTTTGACATACATAATTATTATGACTTTATTTTTACTGAATTTATTTATTTTCTGGCACTGCAAGATGCTCCAGACTCTACTAAATATGATGCTAGCTGTTGAATTTTCATGGATGTGCTTTATTAAGTTGAGGAATTTGCCCTCTCTTCATAGATTGTAGAGAGTATTACTCTTAAATGGGTGTTTGATTTTACCATCTGCATTTACTGCATCTATTGAGATAATTATGTAATTTTTGCTCCTTTTAGTCTATTAATATGATAAATTGTCTTAATTAATTATTAAATGTTAATTCAACATTGCATTCCCATGGTTAGTGTCACTTTTTTGTGGTGTATAATTCTTTTCATATTTTACTGAGGATTTTTATATCTATATTATTAAGAAATACTATTTTGTAGTATTTTGTGAAGTCTTTGTCTAGTTTTAGTATCAAAGTAATACTGACTTCATTAAAGTAAATTGGAAAGTACTTTTTTTCCTATTTTTATTGCTAGTGTGTAAATAATTATAATTAATCATTATTTATATGCTTGATAGAATTCAGCAATGTAGTTATCTGGGTCTAGACTTTTGTTTGTGGTAGTTTTTTGATTACTGATTCAATTTTTTTACTTGTTATAGGTATGTGATTATTGTCTATTTCTTTCTTACTCAGTTTCAGTCATTCCTGACTTTTGAGGAATTTATTTATTCCATCTAAACTATCTAATTTGTTGACATGTACATTTTATAGCATTTCTTTATATAGCTTTTTATTTTTGTCAAGTTAGCTATATTTACTTCTGTTTAATTTGCGATTCTGGCGAATTGAGTCATCTCTCCTTTTTTCTTGGTAAAACTAGCTAAAGAGTTTTTGTTTGCTCTATTTTGTTTTTATCTTTTCATAGAACTATCTTTTGGTGTCATTGATTTTTTTCATTTGTCTTTCAATTTTTTACTTTCTTTAACTTACATTCTATTTTCTTTCTTTTACTTTTTTCATGTTTCATTTCTTCGTATTTTTTTCAAAGTCTTAAAGTGGAAGGTAAGGATAATGATTTGACATCCTACTGCTGTAATATAGACAAACAGCTATATATTTCTGTCTCTGCAATGTTTTAGCTGCTTCCCACACGTTTTGGTATGTTTTGTCTTCACTTTTATTTTTTGCAAAGTATTTTTAAATTTCCTTTTAGATTTCTTCTTTGACTCGTTCACTATTTAAAACAGTATTGTTTAATTTCCTCAAATTTTAATTAAGAATAATTTATTGTACATTTAAAATAACTAAAAGAGTGGTATTGGAATGTTTCTAACACAAGGAAATGATAAATCTTGATGCAGTGAACCTCCCGATTATCCTGATTTGATCACTACTCATTGCCTGCTTGTATCAAAATATTACATATACACTATAAATATGCATATAATATCACATATAAATATGTACAATATCACATGCAAGTATGTACATCACTATAAATATGTACAAAAATTTCACAGATTTTTGCTTCCCAAATTTTTCCCTTCTAGTGTCTTATAATTTCATGCTATTATACTCAGAAAACATACATTGTATTATCTCTGTTTTTAAATTATTAAGGGTGGCTTCATAGCATAGTATATGGTCTAAACTGGAGGAAATCTCAAGTTTATTAAAAAATAATGTGGTCCAATGCTACAGAGAAAAATTTTCCACAGATATCTGTTAGGTTAAGTTTATATTGTTATTCAAGTGCTTTAGTTTCTTCTTCTTTTTTTGAGTTGGAGTTTCACTCTGTCGCTCAGACTGGAGTGCAGTGGCCGCTCCCGGTCACCGCAGCCTCGACCCGCTGGGCTCCAGCTATCCTTCCGCCTCAGCCTTCCAAGTAGCTGGAACTACAGGCTCACACTACCACACCCAGCTAATTTATTTATTTATTTATTGTAGAGATGAGGTCTCACCAAGTTGCCCAGGCGGGTCTCGAACCCGCGGGCTCAGGCAATCCACTCACTTCAGCCTTCCAAGGCGCGGGATTACAGGCTGAGTCACCGAGCCCGGCTGTGCTTTAGTTTCTTATTTTTTTTCTATCTAGCTATCTAGTTTATTGACTGTTGAATGTGTGGTATTAAAGTCTCCAGCTATGATTGTTAAATTGTCTATCTTTCTTTACTCTGTCAATTTTTCTTTATGTATTTCTTTACATACTGTTTATGTATTACATATATATTTTTCTATATGTAATTTTTCTTTATGTATGCATGCTCACTATATACATGTACATATAGATGTTCATAATTTTTACATTTTTCTGCTATATTAACCTCTTTGTCATAAAGTGTTCATCTTTATCAGAAGTAACATATTATTTTGAAACCTATTTTTTCCTGGTATTGTTATAGACAGTCCAGTTTTTCTGTGATTGCTATTTGCATGGTATAACTTTTTATGGTTTTACTTTAAGCATAGTTTTATCTTTAATCTAAAGTGTATCTCCTATAGATAGTACATCGTTGAATTTTGTGTTTTATCCAGATTGAAAATTGTTACTTTTGGTTGAACTTGATTACTTATTCCATTTACCTTTAACATTGTTGTTGATATACTTAAATTTGTCTGTCATCTTACTTTTTGTATGTCCCATGTATTTTTTGTTTTTCTATTCTGCTCTACTTTTTTTCTTTTACATTGAGTTAATACTTACTCATATAGCATTATAATTTCATTGATCAACTCAGCATGATGATAAAAGACTTGATGAATCCTCCCTAATATCAGGGAAAAAAAAGAATATATGCCTCAACATTCTACAATTAAAAAAATATATATTTTATTTATTCTTTTTTGTGTTCTCTAAGCTTCCTGATTGTACAACTTTATCATTGACATTAATTTTACAAAGTTTTAGGGATTATTACTTAAAGTATTTATTCTACTAGCTTCTCTTTCTTCCCCTTCTTGGAGTTCAATTATGTATATCTATACCTTTTGAAATTGTCCTATAGTTCTAGGCTGTTTTGTTTTATTATTCTTTCTTTTTTTCTCTTTCAATTGGGGAAGTTTCTACTGACATATCTGCAGTGTATCTTCATCTTTGTGATTCTTTTTTGGCCTTCTCAAGTATATCAATGAGCTTACATTAACCAATGTGTCTTCATTTGCTATATGATGGAAATAATTTATGTGTTTATTATTTTTAAATTCTCCCTTCTCCACCATTTTGATTTCGAGAGTTTCCTTTGATACTTTCTCAGCGTTTCCATTCATTTGATTGCATGACTCATTTACTTTTACATACTGTCTACTTTCTCCATCATAGCTTGTAACATAATAGTCATAGTAATTTTTGATATTTTGCTGGATGCTTTCAACATTTGTATCGTATATAAGTCTTATTATGATGCTTGTTTTGCCTCTTTGGACAGCATTTTTAAAAATTATTTTATTATTATTATTTTTGCCTTTTGGAATGCCTTGCAATTTTTTTGTTGAAAATAAAAAATGTTGCTTAGAGTAATAAGAACTGAGGCAAATGGGATATTAGTGGGAGGATTTGTGTTAAACTGGTTAGGACCTTGTCTATGTTTAATATATGCTTACACTACATGTTACAGAGTCTTAATTTTTTTTCTACTCTTCTTGTTTATTTTACTTCTTTTGATTTGGATTTCTGTAAATTTCTCTTTTCAGAAAGAATCGTGTCTTACAGGTCTTTCAGCAATAACCTACTGTCATTAGTCTGGAGTCCTGTTTGTGTTTTTTTGTTTGTGTGTTTTTTATTTTTGTTTTGTCAATGCTTGTGGGAGGAAGAACATTTCATAATTTACACTTAAATCTTATAGTTTAGTGGAATTGTGTCTTGGAGTTATGACCTGTTCCAGTAGTGTAGCTTTTCTCTCTCTACTTTCTAAACCCTAGCAGTGTTTTTGAAGAGAAAGCTCATGAATGTGTTGGGTCCCACAGAATTCTGTCCTTTTCTTTGAAACTTTCTTATTCTTAAATTAATTTGCCCTGACTTTTCATCAATTATTCACAATTACTATTTAAGTATTCTTACCATTTTATGGTTTCAGTGGCTTCTGCTTTAGGTAAGCAAATTCTAGCTATGTCTTTTAGGATATGCTTATCTCTTCTGATTTTTGTGATGATGTTTTTCTCTGTGATCTCTGTTCTCTTTCTGATGTGTTCAGAAAGTCATTGTCAGTTTGTTCATATTTTTCTCGTTTTGAGGACTGGAGAGATAACTTACAAGCTCTTTAAATATTCATAAAGCGACAGATAAATATTCTAGGCTTGCAGGTCATATGATTTCCACCATAATTGCTCAGCTTTGTTGCTGTAGTGCAAAAGTAACTATAGACAAAACAAATGAGATTGAATGTATTTCAACATAACTTTATTTACAAAAACTAGTTTTTATCCTATGTACTATATAGTTCACTGACCCTAAGATTGTACTATACCTAGACTCAAGTTTCAGCAGGTCCTAAAGCATGAAGTATAAAGTACTACCTGTGATAAGTGTTATATTTACCAACATATTTGCATGATTTATCTAATATATGTTGGCAGAATACTGGAGAATCTGTGGGATGGTATTTTTTTGTTGTGGTATCAAGGCAGAAGGACATATAAAGTTATATCAGACTAGAATTGTTGATATTAGCTTTCTGCAGAAGAGATTCTGGATTCAGTATTGAATTTGACAGGCTAGGAATATCTCTTATGACTTGCTCAATTGTTTAAATGAAATATGAACCAAACAATAGCCTATACTATATAAAGACACGGTACCCAAACTTTCATTGTGTGTTAAAGAGGAAGGTATTAATAGATTTCGAAACATAAGAATGCTACAGAGGGATTATCATGTAAGATTCGATCACCCATTCTAAGAGGAACAGACCATTTATTATTGTCCTAGAAAATAAGTTTATAAGAAGAATTTCAGTTCACAGACCTACATCCCTTCATTATATGGTGCTTGCCATTCTTCCAAAACTGTGAACTGTTTATTAGCCTTTCAACTATAACTATAGGAAAAATAACCAGAATTTTCAGGGGGATATTGGGTATTGAATCTGTACACCTAAAACACCACTGTGCTCTCCCAGTAAGCATAGGGGTTTACAGAGGTTAAGTAATTAATAATTTTTGTTTAATTAATGAAGTTTTGTTTCAGATCTGTCTCACAGTAGGCTCAGATTTCCCAGGATAGAGCTGTGTGTTTCATACTCACCTGTTTCCCTTGAAAGATTGTATGTGCTAGAATAATTTACTACTCCTCAAGAAGAGGGATTACCTTCCACAAAGGGTCTGAACAGCACCATCAGCTTACTGTAACTGAGTTATGATGATCTGTCCTATGGGCAATGTGTTATTTTGTGTAGAATATGGAAACATTGCTCTCTAGCATGCTCCTTCACCTGGTCTAACCATCAGATTTCTATTATCAGCTTGCATATTTACATTTCTTGTCGGTTGACCTACCCAACTGGTAATAAACAGCACATAGATATAATGAATTTGGGTTTATAAAATGCACTTGTGTTACTCATATGAGCCAACCCAATAGAAAACAATATAAATAAGTTAATTTTAATTACCACCGAAGTTGTTTCATGGACTTAAAACTGAAAAACACATACCTTCAAGTAGTATAGCTCAAGGCACTTTCTTTATCTTGCTAAAAGATCAGGCAAATTCATTTCATAATGATAACTTCTATATTAATCATAGCATAATCAAAAGTGTGTGAATCTATCTATACTGATAGATATAAATATATTTGTCAGTGTAAAACATTTTCACAGCTGAATATATGATTTAATTCAAAGTTAAAGGGCTTTACTAAAGTTCAAATAATTTTTGTAGATTAGGTGTCATAATGTGAACATCGTTGTCAGCAATTACTGGGTATAAAAATATGAAAACAAGTACAATTTGTCTAAAATAGACATTTTTCCTTTGAAATGTAATATGAATGTTTCTTTAGTTGTCCTCTTTCATGAAGAACTAGAAATAGAATTAGCCAGAAAAGTGTCAAAAATTTACCTTCACGTTTCCAAAATTGAAGTTTAATTAAGCTTTAACATCAAATAAACAGTTTTTACCTTTAACACTAATGCACCCAAAAGACAGTTTCTACTCATTTTGTATGATTAAAACTACGTTAGGAATATAAATGTATTAATTTATAGATACAGATACTAATTGCTTAAATATTGAGTTCAAAACCAGGCACTAATATGTGTGGAATAATTGGTTCTTGCTGTAAAAGGAAACCATAATAAAGAACTTGAAAGTGCTGTCACATTTCACATAACTAGTAAAATCTCAGAATATTTGAAAAATATTCTGAAAGAAAATGTCTTGGGGCTTTCTTAATGAGAATGAATGTGGTTTGAAAAGATCAAATAATATTCACATATGTCAAATACAGGTTTTAATAACAGTTAGAGATAATGAATAAAATTAAAGTAGGTCAATTTAAGTCATTTATTTTCCAAAAGGAGTTACACATTATAATCACTACTTGTTAAGATATAATTAAAAGCAAAAAGTGATATTTGCTAAGGCAAACTTGGTTACTAAATATAAAAATATCAACATGGGTTATTTTATCATCCTTTAATTTTAATGTTCATCTTTTTTATAAGCATATCAGCATTTTGTAGTTAATGGCCATGTAAATATGATAATGTAATAGTAATAGAGATAAGGATAGTTATCACAGTCATGAAAACAGTGTCTTTGCTTTGCCACTGATGTTTTAGCAGTCTGATATTATTGTTATTGAAAAACAAATCAGATATTTTCTAGTTCACATAAAATATTCTTGGACATATATACCTTATCTCTGGGAACAAATGACTTCAAAAAATGGAAAACAGTTCTTGGATTTGTCAAAAAAAATTCTACCATAATAAGTATAAAAAAATAGTCTTTAAGTATACATATATTAAGTAACATCAGGCTACAATCTTTGCATTAGCAAAACTTTTTCCTTCGAAACAAGTTTCTAGTATTGAGGCTATCTGATCATGACTTCAAAGAGATTGCACTTGTTAGAGGGAACAATTAACTTAATAAAATCTGTCATAATTTAGTATATAAAAGTCAGGACTCCTATAAACCGCTTCTTTAGAAAATTTGATGAATTTCTAAAATCCATGAGTATACTATCTGGAATAGTTTCCCATGATAGTCATAATCTATAAGTGCCCATTTATCAGAGAATTTATCTGATAAATTTATCACTCATTTTCCAAACTTAAAAAACTTGCCTGTTGCAATTTTTTCCAAATACATCAAAGATTAATAATATGCCTATGCTAACTTTTCCATATCTATATTTCATTAAGTGAAACATATTTCCCATACTAAAACAAAAAACAACAACAACAACAAAACAATTTTGACCAGGCGCAGTGGCTCCCTGGGGAAGCTGATACAGGAAGCTCTCTGTAGCCCAGAGGTTTGAGTCCAGCTTGGGCAACATAGTAAAACCTATCTCTAAAAATATAAAAATAAAAATAAATAAATAAACTATTTTGTGTACATATGTATGCAATGAAATGTCCAAACCATAAGTATAGTGCAATAATTGCTTGCAAAGTGAACACACTTAAGGAATCATCACCCAGATAAAGCAATAGAACATTATCAGCACCTATAATGTGTCCTCATTAACCCTCCCAATACATAAACCTCCTCTTCTAACCAAAGATAATTGCAAGTGTAATTTTTTAATTTATAAATACATATGTATGTATTTATATATATTTATTTTTAGTTTTTATAAAAATAACTTACAACATGTATTATTTTTGCCTGCCCTTCTAAAATTTGGGGACAGCACTGTGTTTGTGAGATACACTCATGATATTGCATGCCTTTATGTTCATTGCTGTTTAACACTTTTTAGAATGAATATAGCAAACTAATTTATCCACTGAATTGCTAATGAACCTTTGGGTTTTTTCAGTATTGAGTATTATAATTAATGTTGCTACAATTCTTTCAACATGTCTATTGTCGCCGATGTACTCCATTAGATATATAGCTAGGAGTGAAATGTCTGAGATATTCACATATTCAAATTTAGTGGACAATTCCAAAGAGTCTTCCAAGTAGATATGCCAATTTTACAATGACATAGGCATTTTCTGGGAGTTCTAGTTTCTCTACATCCTTGTCAACCTTGCCATTAGTTGATATATTTTGATATCTAAAATGGTTTCAATTTGAAATTTTCTGATTACTATGAGATTGCAAACATTGGCATTTTGAATATTCAATTTTGTGTTATTTTTCATGTTTTTTCAGTGATTTTATTTGGCTTTATCTGCCTTACTGAATTATAGAATATTTTATAAATTCTGAACACAAAATCTTTGTGGCTTATGCGTGCTGTGCTACAAATCTTTTCTCTGACTCTGCAAGTTGTTTTCATTCTCTCATGGATGACATTTGTTAGAAAATAAAGTTCACAATTTTGATGTGTTTTAAAATACCAGTATTTTTCTTCATAATAATATATTTTGGGCCTTATTTAAGAAATTTACCCAATGCCAATATTTAGTATATTCTGTTATTGCCAATAAAATGTATTACTTAACTTTTCGCATATAATACATAAGCCAGATAAAAATTATATCTATATGTGCAATGTTGTGGAATCATTGTTTAAAATAGATAAACTATGCCCATATATGCATGATTTGTTACTGGGCTATTTATTCTAATTTGCTAATTCATTTGTTTATCTTTGCACCAATACAAGAATGTTTCAAGAATGTTTTAATTATTATCGTTTCAGAACATGTCATGCTATCTACGAAAAAAATTCCTTTTGCTTTATTTTTCTTATTCAAGACTGTCATGGTGACTTTTGTCCTTTAGTTCTTCAATTTTCCGCAAAGAAAAACTACTTGAATATTGATTGGTATTGCACTGAACTTCTAGAGCAATTGAGAATTGACATGACATAGCTTTCCTTTAATTAGGCTTATTTTAACTTTTCTCAATACTGTTCATATTTTTTCTATACAGAAATCTTGCACATCTTTTGCTAGTGTATTTTAAAGAATTTTAAGTTATTGAAAACTAAGATTTTTAATTTTTTTCTGGCACATCAAAAATAACTGATGTAAGTGCGAGTGTGTGTGTGTGTATGTGTGTGTGTGTGTGTACTGACTTGTATCTAGCATCATTGTAATCGGTATCTTCCAAGTAATAGCATACATAAAGACATTTGAGTATTTGCTACATTTTCAATTATCATCTTCAAATACAGATTTATTTCGTTATTTTCAATAGTTATACTTTTTAAATATTTGGTAAAATTCAAGTGGTAGTACTGCTATTGAGCCTGAAATTTTCTACATAGAAAGTATTCTTTTTTTTTTTGAGTTGGAGTCTCACTCTGTCTCTACCTGCTGGGCTCCGGCGATCCTTCCGCCTCAGCCTTCCGAGTAGCCGGAATTACAGGCGCGCGCTACGACGCCCGACTGATTTTTTAAAAAAATTTATTGTAGAGATGAGGTCTCGCCAAGTTGCCCAGGCGGGTCTCGAACCGCAGGCTCAGGCAATCCACTCACCTCAGCCTCCCAAAGGCACGGGATTACAGGCTGAGCCACCGAGCCCGGCCGAAAGTATTCTTTTAATATGTCAATTTTGAAATAGATGAAAGATTATTTTTATTTTGCTTTAGTTTTATAAGTGCTTCAGAAGTGTACTTCTTAAGGAATTGGTTCTTTTCATATGTGAAGTTGTTCAATATGATTTTTTGTTTCACACTAATTTAATTTAATTTTTTAAAATTGCAAATTGATAAATTATAGTTTTACATATTCATAGTGGACAAAGTGATATTATGGGTTATTTAAAAGGCATGAATAAGTAAATTAAGCTGGTTAACATAACCATCACCTCAAATAATTATTTTTTGTGGTGTTAATGTTTGAAATTTACACTCAGTGATTTTGAAATATAAAATGCATTATGATTTACTATATCTATCACACTATGCAATAGATCTCAAGGTAATAAAAATGTACCTTTTAAATTAAGGATTTATATCCCTTGCCACTACTTCGTTTAGCAAAATAGTCTCCAATTCCATCAATGTTGTCACAAATGTCAATATTTCTTCTTTTTTTTCAGGCTTAATAATATTCGTGTGTGTGTGCATGTGTGTGTGTGTGTGTGTGTGTGTGTGTGTGTTTATCACATTTCATTTATCTATTTATTTGTTGATCAAAACAAGATGATTACATAGCCTGGCTATTCTGAATAGTGCTACAATAAATATGGGTGTGCAGACATTTTTTTCAACATACTTATTTCAATGTTGTGGGTAAATACCCACAAGTGAGATTTCTAGATCATATGGTAATTCTATTTTTACTTTTTAAAGGAATTTTAATGCAGTTTTCCATAATGACTGTACTAATTTACATTCTCACCAACAGTGTATAAGCATTCCCTTTTCTCTGCAATCTCACCAACACTTGCTATCTCTCATTGTTTTGATAATAGCCATTTTGACAGATGAGAGGTGATATCTCACTGTGGATTTAATTTGCATTTCCCTCACCAACTTATTTTTGCATGTTGAATTTGTGTAGTGCTACTTTGCTGGATTTATCTATTAACTCTAACAATGTTGTCCTGAAGTCTTTAAGGCTTTCTATATATAAGATCATGTCATCTGTTAAAAGGAACAATTTTACTTTTTTCATACAATTTTGGACACTTTTTAGTTTTTATTTTTTAATTTCTTGCCTAATTGCTCTGGCTAGAATGTACTATATTGAATACAAGCAGCAAGAGTGGACATTCTTGGTTTGTTCATGATTTTAGAAGAAAACATTTTAGTTTTTCACTGAGTATAAGATTAGATTTTCATATATACTCTTTATTATGTTGAGGCACTTTTCCCTTTTGCTAGATTATTGAGAGTTTTTACCATAAGATGGTGTTGAATTTTATCTGTTTTTCTGTATCAATTGATATGGTCATGTGATATTTATCCTTCATTCTTAATGGGGTATATCACATTAAGTGATTTTCTTATGTTGAAACATCCCTGCATCCTAGGGATAAAAACCACTTTAACAAGGGTGCCAAGAATACACGATAAAGAAAAGTCTATCTTCAACAAATGAAGTTGGGGAAACTAGATATTTGCATGCAAAGGAATGAAATTGATTCGTTATCTTACATCATACACAAAAATTAACTCAAAGTGAGTTAGATTTAAATGTAACTTTCAAAATTTTGAAACTCCTGGAAGAAAATCTAGGAGAAAACTTTTGTGACATTGATCTTGGCAATGAATTAATGAATATAACACTAAAAACACAAGCTACAAAAACAAAAGCAGGCAAGTTGACTATGTCAAACACAGCAAAGGAAACAGAAAACAGTAAAAATGGAACTCATGAAATCAGAGAAAATATTTGCAAAATATATTAGATAAAAGGTTTTCTAAAATATATAAAAACTTATACAACTCAATAGCAAAAATAAAAAGGCAGGCAGCCAATTGAAGAGAAGTATGTCTTCTGAAGTTCTTGCATGCAACATTCTATATATTTTTTTGGTTTGATTGAGTTTGTCACATGTGAAATAAAATTATTCATATTTTTACAAAGGAATTGTTTTAAAATCTTTCCTATGATTGTTGTTTTGTGTTTTTTGGTCTGTGTATATTTTATGCCTGTGGTAGGTGAACGTACATTTTAAGTTTTTGCATTTTTCTACTAAACTAATACTGTAAAAATAACAAAATATTTCTAATATGCTTCTTGTCTAATATCCTATGCTGTCCAATGTCAGTACATGTATGCCAGTTTTCTTTTTAAAATATTTATTGAAGTACTTATATAAATATTATGAAAAAAACATTTTCTATTCTTCTGCATTCGGTCTTCCTATACCTTGCTATATACAAATATATATTTCATTTACAAGTTTATATATAATAACTAGATGTTGCTTTTAAACTGTGTCATCACCCAATATATTACATTTAATTATTGATATATTTAAGTTAAAGTTTCTAATACTATATTTGATTCAACTCTTCTATTTCCCCCTTTTACTCATTTGTTTTTTTTTGTTGTTGTTGTTTTGGTAAATTACCTATTTTTGACTTATATTTATTCCATTGTTTGTTTTATTCAGCAAATATTTCCATTTTTTAGTGAGAATCTAGTGATTGTGAATAGTTTATATTTCTTAGTAGTCACAGTCTCCAGAAGTACTCAGCCCAACTCAACATAGAGTAGATAACTTAAACAATGTAACATTGTAATTCTTAAGCTCCATTTGTCTCCTTCCAATTTATATGGTATTGTTGTAGTAAACTTATTTTAAAATACGTTTTAAATGCCAAATATTATTTTCATTTTGTATAGAAACTGCCTATTTAATTTACCCCAAAATTCATTTTTATTACACCTTTGAACTAAATAAAATTATTTTATTCCACCTAGACTTCCATTAATATTTCCTTTAGTGCAAGTAAATTGGTAATGAACACTCTCTCTTTCTGCTTGCCTAAAGATATTTGTATCTTACTTTGAAAAAAAAAGATGAATTTCATTGGATATAGAATGTTGAGTTTATTTTCTATCATGATTTTTCTGGATACTTTTTATGTTGAGAATTTGACTGTAAGTCTTACTGTTGTAGGAACTTTCAACTGCGTTGTCAGCTCAGATCTCAGAGTTCTTGTCTTAACGATCAAGAAGACGGAGGACACAGACTCAGAAGAGTGAGACTGAGTTTATAAGCAGCAAGAAAAGCTCTCAGAAGTCAGAGGAACCTGAAAATGGGTTACCGGTAGTGGGGGAGTGTTCTGGGTTTTCCTCTCTCCTATCTATGGATGTTCTCCTCATTTGCATCTTACCCATTCCCTTATTTCCTATTTGTTTCCCTTATCTCAGGTTTTATTTCATATGTGCACCCTTGTCCAAAATGACTCAATTTTGATTATTATCCATAAGTACCACAGAAAAGCCCACTGGGGAGGGGGTGGTGAGTAGGTAAAACCACAATGCAAATGTCATGTTAATGACATTTTAATAACCTTGGGTCAAGATAAGGACATCTAATTAAGCTATTGCGCTGCCTCTGACTTACAAAAGTCTCTTTTGAGCAAACATCCTGGCATAGAAGAATGTTCTTAACTGTATTAAACACATTTTCAATTGCTAGTTACATAACAGGGGTGGTGCAGGGGCATTCCTGCAGGTGTTACTTCTTCTCCAGAACCTCCCTTTCTATCTGCCTAGTCACCCTCTAACTATCTCCTCTCTCATTACTGTTGTTCATTGGAAATTTAATAAGTTCTTTTCTTTTACTGATTTTGATTTTCTCTAATCCTTTGTGGGTTTTTTTGTTTTTTTGTTTTTGAGTGTGGCTTTACTTGAATTCATACTGCTCAGATTCACAGTTCTTCTTGAATCTATGGTTTGGCATAAGTTTTCAATTTTGGAACTTTACTAGTCATTATTTCTCAAATATTTTTTCTGCCTTGCTGTCTGTATACTTTCCCTCTGGAATTTCGGTCACCAATACTTTAGATTTTCTACTATTTCCTATATTTTTCCCAAATTGTTCTGTATTTGCTGTGCTTTTTGCCTCAACCTAAATATTTTACTAGAACCTATTTTTCTGTATACTATACTCTCTTCAGCTGCATTAAATCACCTTTTGAACTCTTTCATTACATTATTAACCTTATTTATTATAATTTTAAATTCTAAATGTACATTATAAGTTTGGTTCTCTGTAAATATTCTCAGTCTTATAATCAGCTGTATATTTTCATCATGTTTATGTTTTATGTTTAATAATTATGTTGCATGTTGTCTTTTGGTATTTGGTCATTTCTTTTAATATATCTGTTCACCTTATATGGAAATAATTTTGAAATAATAGCCCAAAGTTCAATCTCGTATGCTGCCTGATATCAGATTTATGGTGAGAGTGACCAGGTGGGAAAATATCTCTAGACATTGTAAGACTGGCCGAATGGAGGAGACAAAATTAGATTACAAGATTCTCAAAGAATATTGACCCTGTTAAACTACCAGGGCAATAACCTTGGAGAAAAAGGTGAAGCAAAATGAAACCAGTCCTCCCAGCTTCAAATTATTTCAAAATCTGTATTGAAGGGATCTACAACTGCTGGCACAGCTACCTGTCAGAAGTCAGAGTAAATGCTTTCTGGTTAGTTAATATCACCCAGAGTGTGAAATTACCAATCCAGTAAAGTAATGTCTTTGAAATGTTTGATTACCTTTGTAAATCTAGTTGTCATATGCTTTTTATCCTCTACTTTCTTGAAGAGGTATGCAAAATTGGATTTATTTCTTATTTAAATATGTGATTTATCCCTAGCACTTTGAGAGGTTAAGGTGGGAGGATCACTTGAGGCCAGTAGTTTGAGGACATACTGGGCAACATAGCAAGACCCTCATATCTACAAAAAAATAATTAAAAAATTAGCTGGTTATGGTGGCTCACAGCAGTAGCAGGTCCTAGGAAGGCTGAAGCAGGAAGATTAATTGAACCCAGGAGGTCAAAGCTGTATTGAGCAAAGATTGCACCATTGCACTCCAGCCTGAATGACAGAATAAGTCTATGTCTCAAATAATAAATAAATAAGTAAACAAATAAATGGAACCAAAATAAATACTTGATTTAACTGTAAAACCATCTTGAACTGGGATGTGTATAAAGGAGTTTTTGTTACAGTCAATGTTTTCAAATGGCTATCTAGATGTTGCTTCATCTTGTGACATATTTGGAAAGGTTTTCGAATGATTGTTGATTTTGTTAAAGTTATGTTGGTTGTCATTAGTGTATTATATTTTCTTATATTTTTATGTTGGTAAAATCAGATATTTCATAACTGTTATTGATTTATTTCTCTTTTAGTTAATTATATGGCTTTATCAGTTTTGTTTAATTTTTCTAATAGTCAACTTTTGCCTTCTACATTTATCGATTCTATCAATCTCTGTCTTTCAATAGGAAAATGTTGTCCATTGTTATTTAATGTAAATTTTATGTGATAGAGTATGCCTGCCATTTTATTATTTATTTTCTGTTTATCCTCTTTATTTCCCCACTTGTATATATTCACTCATTTCCATGAGGTACCTAAGAAGAGTTGTTGATTTTTTCAATTACTTCAGCTTTTATTTGTTAGAATGGAGTGGCAACTTCTTTTTTTTTTTTTTTTTAAGAAAGAGAAGTGTATTTAAAAGTAAATTAGTGAGAGAAAGAGAAGGAAGAGAGAATATTCACCTCCCCAAGGTGGGGGAGGAGGCCAAAGCCTGGAAGTCTGGTGACAGCCATAGCTCAAAGAGCACAAGGCAATGGCCTTGGAGTGGCAACTTCTAAACTTTTTACATACAGAATCGGAAACTGGACTTTACTGGCTTTGAAACTATACCTGTTTGCATTATTATTTTATTGGTTGCTTTATGTGTGAACCACTTCAGAGATTAAAATTAACATTTTTAAAAAAACTTTTTAACATCTTCTTAACTTTAATAAAGTTCCATTTTATGTAAAATGTGCATGTAATAATATAGGGACAATTTGCACACTACCCCAAGTTTTAATGCTATTATTACCAAATGTATTGCATTTTGTACATTATAAACTCCTCAAAATGTTTAAATTTTTGCCTTAAGGTCATATGTGTTTTAAATAAATTAAAAGTATTTTATACTTTTCTACATCTTTATAATTTTTAGTTCTTATAACTTTAATAAAAATTCAGGTTTCCTTTTGCTATCATGTGTCTCCAAACAATAATTTTTTTGTTAGCTTTTCTGAAATATAGATATGCTAGTGATAATACTATTACCAAAAACTTTCTTAAACAAGTTTTATTTTACCTAATGTCTTTTTACCCTCTTTATTTTAAAGATGTGGGGTACAAGTCAGGATTAGGTATATAGGTGATCTATATGCAGGTGAAGTTTCGGCCTCCCACTAGTCCTCATTTCCCCGATTTAGGATATGGTACCCTTAGTGCTGGTATGGGCTCCCTCCTCTCCTCCGGCAGTGTCCCACTACTGTCAATCCCTTTCTTTTTCTTTTTCTTTTTCTTTTTCTTTTTTTTTTTAAATTTAATCAATATTTTTTATTTTGATATTGTGGGGTACAGTTAAGGGTTAGGTATACAAATATGCTTCATTCAGGCACCCTTGTTGATAAGGGCTGTCTCCCCATCCCCAGACAGATATCAACTACCATTAATCCCACCTCCCTTCCCTGCCTCCCCATGGTTTCCCACCACTGTCAGTCCTTTTCTTATAGTATTACAGTAGATGTTCAAGCACTTCTACACTGTTGCTGGGAGTGCAAACTAGTGCAACCTCTGTGGAAAACAGTGTGGCGATTCCTCAAAGCTCTAAATATCGACCTCCCATATGACCCCCCAATCCCCCTACTGGGAATATATTCTGAAGAACTCAAATCACTGTATAAAAAAGATACCTGCACATGTATGTTTATCGCAGCATTGTTCACAATAGCAAGAACCTGTAATCAACCATGCTGT
>CAUYQG010157048.1:0-42653 GCA_963574415.1 Tarsius wallacei | reverse complement strand
GCCACTGCACTCCAGTCTGGGCAACAGTGAGACTCCAACTCAAAAAAAAAAAAAAGAATCTGGTAAAAAGCTCTTAAAGCATCTCACAGAAGAGATAACTCTCATATACATATATATGGGGGAGAATATACATAACTCTGAGGCCTATCCCTGGCACTTTTGCCTTACAGAGGCTTTCTCAGCTCATGGGGAACTTGTTATTTATAGGTGTGGCCACCAGATGGTGGTAGAAAATAGGGTCGAGGAGCTCAGAAAGCAGAAAGGAAACAGGTGTGTAAGCCAGGCTCCCTCCTATGTAAACTGCACCCTGGATGGCTGGAAGTTCAAGTTCAGTCCCCAAACCTTCACCAGTGCTATTTGCTCCCTGGGCCTCTGCATGCCTTCTCCCTTTCTATTCCATTCCACAAACATAACCAAGCCAACAGTTATGGGCCTAGATAATTGACCATCTAGTAGTGATAACGTAGTGCGTAGGGAAAACGACAGGGTAGCTTGGTGGTAGACACAAGGTGTTCACATTTGTGTTTGGTGCCTTTCATTTCGTCTTTTGGAATGTCCAGTTCTCTGCTGGATGCCTCCATCTGGATTTACTAATTTAACAAACATTTACTGATGTCCTACTTTCCATCTGGGCCAGGCACAATGGATATAGAGATGCCACCTGTTCTGCGGGGCTGGAGAGGGGATGATGTCACAGTAGTGGAGCAGATAACATGCATCACACACCATATCACTGTAATCAAATGGGGATGGGTAGGTGGCTGCTGATGCATTTGTGCTAACCCTCCTGCTGGTGGTGGCAGATGATGTCAGGGAAGCCTCCTTAAGATGTTACATCTAAGTGAGTCTGGAAGGATGAACTGCCTACTGATATTTGCTTTCCTAACTTCCCAGCTTAAACATTTTCAACATAGTCTCAAAGCCTTTAGGACTAAGCCCAAACTCCTAAGTTTATTCTAACACATTTCTCCAATATTTTCTCCACAGTTCCCCTTTCCTCTCAGGATCCACTCACACTTTGCAGTATTCCCAGCATGGCCCACTTAGTCAAGCCTCCGGGCTTTGTTGTGTTTGGAAGGCTTCTTATTTCAATCTGGCAAGCTCCGACTCCATTTATCTTTCAAATTCAGCTCAAATGACACTTTTTTTTTTAAGAGACAGGGTCTTACACTATCATCCAGGTTGGAGTGTAGTGGTACGATCATAGCTTACTGCAGCCTCAAACTCCTGGGCTCAAAGAATCCTCTCACCTCTGCCTCCCAAGTAGCTGGGACTACAGACATGCACCACCAAGCCCAGCTAATTTTCAAATGACAAATCTTTTAAAGCTACTTCTTGCATCCTTTACCTCCAGGCATAATCTATCACTTGCTTACCTTTGCTCTTGGACAGGTAGCAACTGTTATCTATATCACATCATTGTTGTTTCCTCCAACAGACTATGATTTCCATGAGGAAAGAAACTGTGTCCTACTCATTTTTCTCTGCTCAGCATCCAGATTAATGCTTGTCACATAGTAAATAATACATAAATGTTTGTTGAACGAATAAGCAAATAAACGTATAAGTAAACAAATGAATAAAGGAAAGTGTGGTGCTGCCATCCCTTTTCCTGAGCTTGGCCCAATCCTTTGGTTTGGTTTGATCAGCAGATCAAAACTCTTCCTCATTAGAATCCAGTAGCTTTTGTCCCAACCTCCTCCTACCTCAGCATCCTCTTCTCTAGCTCACAGAACTACTTACTTAAGTACTTACTACTTAAACAAGTCCCACATAGTCAAACTCCAGTCCTGGGCTTGCATTATTCACCTCTCTCTAGAAAGCTTCCCTGATGCATCAAAATCGTACACAAAGTCCAAAAGAGGTCTTTTTGCTCTACAAAGGTATTATAGGTCCCTAATTCTCCTTTTCACTTCAGTCATTTCTTCCTCTATGCTCCCACAGCACTCTGTGCTTCTGTCATAACATTCACCTTACTCTGCCTATGTTAGAGTTTGTGTCTTTCTACTTCTCTCAGACCATATGGTTCTAGAACACAGAGGGCCATATCCTGTACCTAGGTACAGTGCCTGGAATAGGAGAGGCAATACTGATGCATGTTGAGAGAGACTCATCATTACTTACAGTACTCACGTAAGACGAATGGAACAAGGAAGAGAAACTTACCCAAAGTTATATACTCAGAGAGTAACAGAGTTTGTCCTAGCAACCAGATCTCTCCAACTCCTTGCTCAAACCATGCTACAGTGTGCTCCCTTTGGGCAAGAATTAAGAAGGAATTCCGAGTACTCAGGAATCCTGTGCGCTCTACTACCTTCATGTAAATCTTAATTGAGGCCTATGTTACTATGATGACCTGAGTTGCTTTTGTGGGATGGATGCCTGAAAGCGGTGGATTTGGAGAGAGGTTTCTCTTCCAGGTCTGTAGGCCTACAGAAACCTCATAAAATAGGCATGATATTATGCCAGGTATATCACATGTGATATCACTTTAAATTCTCATAACAGTTCTGAGAAACACTTATTACCCTCACATATCAGATGAGAAAAACAGTAAATGGCAGAGTTGGTGCAGGAAGATCCTTAAACACAAGTGTGCAGGGCAGCTACCTGAAGACAGAAAGAAGAAGATACTCCCTCAAACCAGCAGCTCAAAGTCTTTCTCAGTCCCATACCTGCTGGCTACTCCCGAGGCTGCTGGTATTATACCATCTGTCTCCTGACTTTTAGAAATGGTTTCCTAATTTTCTAGCCACTTCATGTTGTATTTGTTCTTTTGCACAGTTTCATGTAATTTTCTGTACTATCCTATGCCATGATTTTGCTTTTTTCTACCTCACTAGACTCTATAAACCTTAATGATGAAGGGTCCCACTTTGATTTTTAATGGGTACATTCTCACTTAAGGGAAACCTAACATACAAATGCTTGTAAGTAGATAAGCCATCATTTAGAGTTCTGAAACTGCCACTGGCAACCTTAAGAGGTCATCTGGATTATTCTCTTGTATTTGACCCATTCCAAATGGATCCTTCCTATGAGGGAAGAAAATTCAGAAGAATGCCACAATCTTTAAGAGATGAGATGATCTTGGTATCGCAAACCCTCTGGCTGCAATTCTGAGAAAACTCTATGGTTACAGAGCAAAGTGTACATGTGAAACTAAAAGTTGTATGTTCTACCTTTGGTCAATCAAAGCCTCTGGGTGAATGAGTCAGGGAAGCCTTGGAGAAGACTGATAATGGATAAATTCTCTACTGACATTTCTAATTTCACCTTTCATCTACCATCTTTCTATAGAATACTGCTGCAGGAGTCAATGATAGTTTCATTCTGGAATCTCATCAATGAAATTTCACTCCCCCAACCCAGAATTATGGCTTTTCAGGGCATGTGACTCACATCAATGTATTGTCTGTTACAGGTTTAGCAGCCTTCTTGAAATAAAGAAGACAGACACTGGCCAGAATCTGGAATGAAGCCCCAAAGGCTGAAGGAGGAAAATAAATCCCGTGAAACTAATTTGTCTTCAAAGACAAAATGAACTCTGCTTGTCTTGATACTGCCAGTTCAAAATTCTTTCTACTGGCAATAGATACTTTTCTGAATAGTTACTTACTTTAGCTCAGCGGAAGACCTCAGTTTTGAGAACTGCAGGTATTTTAGCAGGAATATTTATTATCTAGTACTTGAAGGAAGAACAGTGGCTATAACTGTAGTAAAAGTAATGATAAATATGTAACTCATAGTTTTATCTTTAAAGTACTTTTTATTGTACCCTCATATCAGGTTTCCCCATGAATGAAAAAAGGAGTAGATAGAAGGCTGGTATTACTAGCCTCAGTAATCCAAATATTTATGTCTAGTCTATGCTAGGTGGAGATGAATGAGCTGATTTTCTCTATAGTCCCTACTCAAAAGTAACCTTATAAGATTACTTTGGAGATCATATGAGGTAACTAACGTAAAAGTGTGAACATAACTCCTTTTTTCTGGAACAGTTAATATGTAACACGAGTGTCAGAGGCAAAGCAGGATTAAAGCCCATCCACACGCTAACCAACAATTGGCATTGTTAGTGTTATTTTAGTCATTTCAGCGGAGATGAGGCAGAATCTCACTGAGATTTTCATTTGTATTCCCCAGATCTTGATCACTCAGTCATGTGTGTATTGGCCATTCCTATATTGTTTTTTGGTGAAGCATCTGTTCAAATATTTTCCCCCTTTAAAAAAATTGGATTGCTTGTCCTCTTACTGAGTTGTAAAAGTTATTTCTATACCCTAGAAACAAATCCTTTGTCAGATATGTGTTTTGAATATTTTCCCACATTTTTTCACTTGTCATTTTGTTTTCTTAATGGGGTCTATTGAAGAAGGAAAGTTTTAATTTTTTTTGAGTTGGAGTCTCACTCTGTCGCCCAGGCTGGAGTGCAGTGGCATGCTCACAGTCACCGCAGCTTCAACCGGTTGCGCTCAGGCAATCCTTGTGGTTTCAGCCTTCCAAGTAGCTGGAACTGTAAGCATGGGTCACCATGCCCAGCTAATTTTTTTATTTATTATAGAGACAGTTGCCCAGGCTGGTCTTGAACCCCTGGACTCAGGCAATCCTCTCGCCTCAGCCTCCCAAAGTGCTGGGATTACAGGCTTGAGCCACCGTGCCCAGCCTGGAAAGTTTTAATTTTGATAAAGATTACTTTATCAATTTTTAAATGATTCCCTGATTTTTGTGCTTTACATAAAAATCTTTGTATATCCCAACATCACAGAGATTTTCTTTTCTAGAAGTTTTACCGTATTGTAGTAGATTTTACATTTAGGTCTTTAATATATTTTAGTTAATTTTTGAGTGATATAAATAAAGTAAGGGTTTCTGTTATTTCTTAACAATTATTCCTATATGGATATACAGCTGTTCCAGCATCATTTGCTGAAAAGGCTTTCCTTTCTCTATTGGCACCTTTGTCAAAAAATACACACACATACACACACCCTCCCTGAATTCAGTATTTTGTTCTAGTGATCTATATGTTTATCCTTTCACCCACACAACATTATCTTATTACCACAGCTTGACAGGAAGTCTTGAAATCAGGTAGTATACACTTCAATGTTGTTCTTTTTAAAGTTACTTTGACTATTATAGGTTGCTTGCATTTTCACATAAATTTTAGAATCAGCTTATCAATATCTATGAAAAAAAAGCTTGCTGGGATTTTTATTTGGGTTGTATTGAATTAACAGATCAATTTGGAAAAAAATATTTTAATAATATTTTTCTTCTAGTTCATTACTATAATACATCTCTCTCCAAGTTTAGGTCTTTACTTTCTCTCAGTAATGTCTGATAGTTTTCCATGAAGAGTCTTGCATGTCGATTGTTAAATTTATTCCTAAGTATTCCAAGTTTGTTAGTACCATTGTACAAAGAATTAAAAATTTTCATTTTCCTATTGTTTGCTGCTGGTTTGTAAAACTTATTATTATTATTATTATTATTATTATTATTGTATAAAGAGCTTTTCTCCTGTGACCTTGCAAAACTCACTTATTAACTCTAATAGTCTGCTTTTACAATTAAATTACCTGAAAAAGAGATAGTCTTAGATTTTCCTTTCTGATCTTTGTGCTCTTTATTCTTTTTGCTTTCCTTACAGAACTGGCTACAATCTCTAGTACAATGTTGGATAGAAGTGGTGAGAACAGATATTCTCTCCTTGTCTCCAATCTTAGAGCAGTATGTTCAATATTTCTCTATTAGGTCTCTATTAGTTATGATATTAGCTATAGATTATCTTTAGAAGTCCTTTATTCGTCTGAAGATGTTCTCCTCAATGCATAGCTTGTGAAGAAATACTTTTTAATGAAATACTGAGTTTTTAAAAATGCTTTCTCTGCATCTATTGAGGTGATGATTATATGATTTTTCTCTTTTATTCTCTTAATGTGATGAATTATATTCGTTGGTTTTTGAATGTCAAACCAACCTTATATTCCTGGAATAAACACTACTTTGCCATGATATCTTATCCCTAATATACACACGCACACATACTCCCTAATATATACATATATTATCTCTAACACACACATACAAACACACACACACATTTTGTTGAATTTAATTGCTGACACTTAAAAAAAAGGATTTCTGTATCTCCATTCATGGGGGATACTGCTCTGTAATTTTCTTTCCTATAATCTTTGCCAGATTTTGATAGTAGGGTTATGCTGGTCTCGTAAAATGAGCTACAAAAGGATCCTCTCCTATGTTTTCTGAAAGAATATGGGTAATATTCGTGTTATTTTATCTTTGAATGTTTGACAGAATTTACCATCAAGACCATCTGGGCATAGTTTTCTAGGTATTTATTCAAGAGAAATAAACAAATGTCCACACAAAGATTTGTTCATGACTGTTTATGTATAAATGGGTCTTAATTTGTAATAGCCAAAACTGGAAATAATCCAAATGCCCATTAACATGTGAATAGACAAGCAAATTATGATATAAAGATACACTGAGTTACTACTCAGGAATAAAAAGAAACAAACTAATGATACATGAAACAACATGGATGAATCCCAAAAGCATGATGCTGAATTAAAGAGTCAGAAAAAATAGTACATACAACATGATTTCATTTATGTAAAATTCTAGAAAATGCAAACTAATCTGTGGGGCAGAAAAGTTACTGGTTCCCAAAGAATGAGGTAAGGGAAAGATATATTTACACAGGGGCATGAGGAAACTTTATATATGTTGCCACTGACTGTACTTCAATTTTTCTTTAGAAAAAAAAAGGGGGAAGAAATTTAGAATTGAAAAATCAATTAAATTATCTAAACTAGGCTGGGCTCGGTGGCTCAGCCTGTAATCCCAGCACTTTGGGAGGCCGAGGTATGTGGATTGCCTGAGCTGACGGGTTCAAGATCATCCTAGGCGACTTGGTCAGACCACGTCTCTACAATAAATCAAAAATTAGCTGGGCGTGGTAGCACACACCTGTAGTTTCAGTTACTTGGAAGGCAGAGGCGGAAGGATTCCCAGACCCCAGCAGCTAGACACTGGGTTGGCCATGAGTGTGCCACTGTACTCCAGCCTGGGTGACAGAGCATGACTCCAGCTCAAAAAAAAAAAATTTAAACAACATAGATGAAAAGATTGAAAAAAAGAGAATAATATTAATAACCTGTGGGTCAATATGAAATAGTCTAGTAGATGAATGGCTGACGGCTCAATAGGAAAGGAGACACAAAATAGTAGAGATTTTACTGAACTGAGCCCAAAATAACAATGACTAGAACTAGAAAACTAAATAAATAAAAATAACTAGAAAACTAAGTAAATCCCAAGCAGGGTAAAAACGAAGGAAAACACATCTAAGTACATCATAGTCAAACTGCTAAAAAAAAAAAAAAAAAAAAAGATAAAACAAACAATCAAATATAAATCAGTCAGAGACCCAAATAGCCAAAACAATCTTTAAAAAGATGAACAAAGTTAGAAGTCTCAGGTTTCCTGATTTCAAACTTATTACAAAGCAACAGTAATAGAAGCAGAATGGTAATGGCATAAAGACAGTCTTATAGACCAAAGTAATGCCCAAAATAAACTTTTGTGTATATAGTCTGATTTTTGACAAAGAAAAGTCTTTTGAAAAAATTGTGCTGGAAAAACTAGATTATCCACATGCCAAAAGTAGAAAAAAGTTGGAAATGTTATGTTACAACATAAGCAAAAATTAACTCTATATGGATCAAAGATCTAAATTTAAGACCTACAACTACAAACCTCTTAGAAGAAAAGCTTTATAACATTGGATTTGACAATAATTTCCTAAATAAGACACCAAAAGCACAGGCAACAAATGAAAAAAATAGATAAACTGAACTATATCAAAATTAAAACATCTGTGCTTCAAAGGACACAATCAACAGAATAAAAAGGCAATCTATGGGGGAAATATTTGCAAATCATGCATAGGATAAGGAATTGATTCTAGAATATATAAAGAACTCCTACAACTCCACAAAAATAACACAAACAACTTGACTTAAAAAATGGGCAAAGGACTTAGTATAGATATTTCTCCAAAGAAGATACACAAATGGCCAACAAGCACATGAAAAGTTGCTCAACACCACAAATCATTAGGAAAACGTAAATCAGAACCACAATGAGATACCACCTCACATTCATTAGGATGGCTGCTATTTAAAAAAAAAAAAGTGACACTAGCAAAATAGCCAGCAAGAAGCCCCTAGCACTTATCTCCCTCACAAAGATAGCCAGAATAATGAATAAACAACTAAATTTTAAGGAAAATAACTGAGGGAGAGTGCATCAGAGGAGTAACAGAAACCTGGGTGAACAGAGAAACTTGGGATGACCACATAAAGAATGGAAGGAAATACCTCCACCACCCCACCTCCAAACAGAATCAGCTGGGAACAAGAACAAACTTCTTCCTTTGCAGAGGAAATAAGCAAGACATCCCAGAAGCTCCCATCAACACCCTGGATACTTACAGACTTCACCCCTGGGGCCCTCTGCAGCCCTCACAGGCACTAAGCCCTGCTGAAGGAGCTGCCTTAAGTCCACATAGCTGTGCTCCCCCCTGAAGAGAAGGGGCTGACCCCATGGCCTTTGTGGCTACTGCACTAGGGCATCTTGGAACTGGAACTGCTGCTAGAATGTCTTGCTATTCTTCATCCCTGAGGCCATGCTGAGGCTAAGCCACCCTAGTTGGGTACCAAACATTCCCAAGCTGAACTGCAAGCAGCTGTTATACCTTTCCCTGTGAAACCAAGCAGAGGTGAAGCCACTCCACCTACATTCCCTCTATCCCCTTGTGCCTGAACTGAATTAGTATCCTGTCTTCTGGGAAAACAGCAGCATGGCTGCTCAGAACAGTCACATATCCCAAGTGCCTAAGTTGAAGCAGTGTCCTGTATCTCAGGAAATGGTGCCTTGGTCACCCAGAGTGGTCAGGTATCCCAGTATCTAAAATGATGCCATTACCTGCATCAGGAAGGCTTCCCAGAACCATCACTCTCTCTCAGGCCTGCGCTGAAGAGGCACATTGCCCACTAGGGATGGGTTCCCTAGCTGAGCTGAGCAGCAGTGTATTCTGGGGTTGAGCTGACATAGTATCCTGTGTCCCAGAGAAACAAAGCAGTGGCTGAGTTGAGACACCTCACCCTACAGGCCAGACAACTCTAGTATCCTGCTTCCCCAGAGCTGGACTAGTAGTCCCCTAGAGTATAAATTGTTGAAATACCTCTTTCCCTGGGGAGTAGAGTCACTGGTGTGTTGTCACCTGCTCCATCCCCTTAGCCAGGTCCCAAAAAACAGCCAAGTGTGGCCATTGTGGGGTACTTGCTGCTGTTGCACCTGACCTCACAGAAAGGGAATACTGCTGGGCCCAACCATGCCAGGGTCTGGAGTCACTACCACACAGTGCCTCATCCTCTGGCACTCCAGTTGCCACTGAGGCCGACTGGCTCAAGTTCCAGAACTGTAGCTGTACATTGCTCCAAAACACCCCTTATTCCCCAGAGCTAGGCCAGTACTGTGCCCTGATCCCTAGGGGTAGAATCACAGCTACAACCTGAGCTGCTGGAGGGTTCCTCAGAGTCATAGATCCTGGCTCTGTGCGCAATATATATCCAACACTGCCACAGAGAGAAAATCTACACCCCAAGACCCAGGTGCCACAATAGGTTTGTGAGACTCTGAGTCTAGGACCCTCAAACCCCAGAGCTGCTCTGAGCACCTGCACCTGGAACTCAGCACTGCTATAGCCACTTGTAGGCTATGTCAGACCTGACACCAAGAGGGAGTCCTTTGGCTAAGTCTCCCCATTTGGAGAAAATGAGACTAGGAAGACCCCAAAAGCCCTTGATATCAGGGACATTAACAATTTAAGCCACTGCTGCTGCTGCACAAACTCTTATAGTCTAGGCAACTGAGGCACTTACTGTTATTGTTGATGTTGAACACAGGTGAAGAAGCTGCACAGAGACTATACCATTGCACCTATCTAGAAACAGTTACCACACCCTTCTCAACTGGCATGCTAAAACCCAACTGCAGGTGAAAGTTTGAAAAGGTGATTGTTCACCAGAAGCACAGACATCAATGGAAGGACACAAGAAACATAAAAAGAAGGAAATATGATACTACCTAAGTAATATAATTAACTGTCTAATAACAGACCTCAGTGAAATGGAAATAAATGAATTGCCAGAAAGGGAATTCAAAATAATGACCTTAAGGAAATTCAATGAGAGACAAGAAAATACAGATAGACAATTCAATAAAATAAGAAAAAAAGTTACATTATGAACAAGAAATTCAACAGAGAGAAAGAAATCATAAAAAAGGAAACAAATCCTGCAGCTGAAGAATTCATGAATGAAATAAAAAAATACAAAAGAAAGTCTCAACAACAGACTTGATCAAGCTGAAGAAAGAATCTCTAAACTTGAAGCTAGGTAAGAAGGAAGAAGGAAGAAGGAAGAAGGAAGAAGGAAGAGGAAGAGGAAGAGGAAGAGGAAGAGGAAGAAGAAGAAGAAGAAGAAGAAGAAGAAGAAGTAGTAGAAGAAGAAGAAGAAGAAATTACCCATTCAGAGAAAAAAAGAAATAAGAATGCAAAAGAGTGAAGAAAGCCTATAAGACTCATGGGACATAATAAAGATCTAAAAGGAGAGATAAACTCCAGTACGATAATAGATGGGAACTTAAATATCCTACTATTAGTATTGGACAGAAAATTAACAAAGAAACATTAGATTTAAACTGCACTTTGACCAAATGGATCTCACAGACATTTACAGAACAGTTCATCCAACAGCTGCAGATACATATACATTCTTCTGATCAGCATGCAGAACATTCTACAGAACAGACTATAAGTTAGTCACATTAGTCTCAACAAATTTCAAAGAATTGTTAGCCTATCAAATATCTTTTCTGACCACAATGGAATAAAACTAGAAATCAATAACAAAAAGAAGCCGGGCTCGGTGGCTCAGCCTGTAATCCCGCGCCTTTGGGAGGCTGAGGTGAGTGGATTGCCTGAACCCACGGGTTCGACATCTGCCTGGGCAAGCACGACCTCATCTCTATAATAAATCAAAAAATTAGCCGGGCGTGGTAGCGCGCGCCTGTAGTTCCAGCTACTTGTAAGGCTGAGGCGGAAGGATCGCCGGAGCCCAGCAGGTCAAGGCTGCGGTGGCCGAAAGCGGCCACTGCAATCCAGTCTGGGCGACAGAGTGAGACTCCAACTCAAAAAAAAAAAAATAACAAAAAGAACTTTAAAAAATTTGGAAATTAAACAATATGCTTCTGAATGACCAATGGATCAATGAAGAAATTAAGAACAAAATTTTAAAATGTCTTAAACAGATAAAAGTAGAAAAACAACATACCAAAATCTATGGGACACAGCAAAAACAGTATTAAGAGAGAAGTTTATAGCAATAAATGTCTACATCAAAAAAGTAGAAAAATTTCAAATAAACAGCCTAACAATGCATCTCAAGAAAAAAATCAAGAACCAAACCCAAAATTAGTAGAAGGGAAAAAAATAAAGATCATCCCAGAAATAAACAAAATTCAGACTAAAAAATACAAAATATCAACAAAATGAAAAGTTTAGTATTTTTAAGATGAACAAATCAACAAACTACTAGCTAAGCTAACCAAGATAAAAAGAGAAAATATTCAAATGCAATAAAAAATGAAAAAGGAGATATTACAACTAATACTACAAAAATATCAAAGATTGTTAGAGATTATTACAAATAAACCTAGTGTAAATGATACATTTCTGGCCACAGACAACTTGCCAAGGTTGAACCAAGAAGGAAAGAGAAAATCTGAACAGACTAATCACGAGTAATGAGAGTGAATCTGTCATAAAAAGTCTCCCATTAAAAAACAAACAAACAAACAAAAAAAACACAAAAAAACCTGGGGCTGGGCTCCATGGCTCAGCCTGTAATTCCAGCACTTTGGGAAGCCGAGGCAAGTGGATTGTCTGAACCCACAGGTTTGAGACCAGCCCAAGCAACTTGGCCAGACCTCATCTCTACAAGCAGAGATGTTTACACAGAGGGTGCTAAAAAAATGCATACACATTTTAAGAAAGGAAAAAAACCATTAAAATTGTAGATGAACACAAGTCACGTTTGACTTACGCAACTGCAAGGGGTGCTCAAAGTGATTACCATCAGCGTCCAGACACTTTTGATTACAGCAAACTAAAAGTAATACGTAGATAACATCTCCTAAAATGTGTATACATTTTTTTGGCATCCCCGGCATATCTGTTCTTTAATACTTGAGTAGTATCGTTGGAGTGGAGGTGGTGGTGGTTATTAACATTATATAAAGCACTCTACTGAAAGTGTGATCTACAGACAAGCTGGTATCATCAGGAATTCATCAGAAAGGCAGGATCCCAGAACCTGTCTCAGGCTTACTGAATGAGAGTGAGCATTTCAGCGAGATCCTCGAGTATCTCCTATGCAAGTTAGCTTGCGAGGCACTAATATTAAGTGCTTTGTCTTTCACTACATCTATGATTTTAAGTCCTTGCATTCTCTACTCCCAGGCTATAGCAGTATAGTAGAAGGGAATGTGGCACAGGGAGAAAAAGAGGTAATATGATGTACTGAGTATATGTTACTGGGCATTTTATGTATGTTTTATCATTTTATTCTCTTTAGTAAGCCTTTGAATTAGTTTTTCCTATCCAGAAGATAAGAAAATTGAAGGTCAATGAAGTAAAATAAGTGTCCCAGGATCCCAAAGAAAGTGGCAGAACCTGAATTTGAGCCCATATCTGGCTGACTCCAAAGCCTGTAAGATGCCTTTCATTATACCACACTGCCCATCTCTGGTCTGTGATTCAGGAGAATCAGGTACTATTTACAGTTCTTCCACTAATCAGTTCAGTGACTTTGGCTAATTCATTCTTTTTAACATTTTTTATTTTTAAAATTCATTCTATCTTTGTAGAACTCAGCTCTTCATGTAGAAGTTGATAGAGCCTGAACTGGTGAACATTCCCAAATGAATGGAACATTCAGGAAAGCGGGTACTTGAGGCAGCCTTAAGATTGGGTGTTAAAGCTTCTGCTGTGTGACAGGAAATGACTCAGAAAAACAAAAGTAGGGCAGCACAGTGTAGAGAAAAGAGTGTAGGACCAGAAATGAGAAGACTTGGTCTAGCTCTACCTCTATTACTCATTTGTTTTGAGAAACTCAGTTTATTCATCTATAAAATGAAGACTGAATTATCTATACTGGCTATTTCTCAGTGTGTTTGGTTCAAGTGAGAGTATGTATGAATATATTTTCACAAGTATCATGAAGTGATATATTAATAAAGCCATTTCTCTATTTGCCTTAATTTTTAAATATGAATTAGATATTTTTAAATAAATTAATTAAAGACTTAAATGTCAGACCTGAAACTATAAAAATTCTAGAAGAAAACCAAGGACAAACTCTTCTGGACATTGGCCCAGGCAAAGAATTTATGGCTATGTCCTCAAAAACAAATGCATCAAAATCAAAAATGAACAAGTGGGACTTAATTAAACTAAAAAGCTTCTACACAGCAAAAGAAATAAACAGAGTAAATAGGCAACCTACAGAAAGGGAGAAGATATTCACAAACTATACATCTGACAAAGGTCTAATACCCAGAATCTACAAAGAACTCAAGAAAACCAGCAAGAAAAAAGCAAATAACTCCATTAAAATGTAGGAAAACAACATGAACAGACATCTCTCAAAGGAAGACACACAAATGGCCAACATACATGAAAAAAATGCTCAACATCACCTATCATCAGGGAAATGCAAATTAAAACCACAATGAGATACTACCTTATACCAGTCAGAATGGCCATTATTAAAAAATTAAAAAACAGTAAGTGCTGGTGTGGATGCAGAGAAAAGGGAATGCTTATACATTGTTTGTGGGAGTGCATATTATTATAAACTCTACGGAAAGTGGTATGGAGATTTGTCAAACAACTAAAAGTAGATCTACCATTTTTTCTTTTTTTGAGTTGGTATTTCTCTCCATCACCCAGACTGGAGTGCAGTGGCACGCTCCCGGTCACTGCAGCCTCGACCTGCTGGGCTCTGGCAATCCTTCTGCCTCAGCCTTCCAAGTGGCTGGAACTACAGGTGTGCGCTACCACGCCCGGCTAGTTTTTGATTTATTGTAGAGATGAGGTCTTGCCAAGTTGCCCAGGCGGGTCTCGAACCCACGGGCTCAGGCAATCCACTTGCCTCAGCCTCCCAAAGAGCTGGGATTACAAGCTGAGCCACCAAGCTCAGCAGATCTACCATTTGATCCAGCAATCCCACCACTAAGTATCCACCCAAAGGAACAGAAGTCATTATACAACAAAGGCACCTGCATCTGCATGTTCATTGCAGCACAATTCACAATTGTAAAGATGTGAAGTCAGCCTAAATGTCCATCAGTCTATCAGTGGATAATGAAAATCTGGTATATATACACTATGGAGTACTATTCAGCTATCAAAAAGAATGAAATAATGTCATTTGCAGCAACTTGGTTGGAATTGGAGAACATCATCCTCAGTTAACTAACTCAGGAACAGAAAACCAAATGCTGCATGTTCTCACTTATAAGTGGGAGCTAAACCAAGCATCCACAAAGACACAGAGAATGGTATAGTAGACACTGGAGACTCAGAAGAAGGAGGGGAGAAAAGGGTGGAGGGACGAAAAACCACAGGTACAACGTACACAGTTGAGGGTGATGGGTACACTTAAAGCCCAGACTAAAACTATTTGTACCTCCCAAAGCTACTGGGGGGAAAGAAAGAGGAAAAAATAAGGCAGAGAATGGAAGGAGGAAAGGTAAAGGGAGCAATAAAAAAGAAATGTGATTTGTAATTTGCTAGTTATGGCAACAATTGGAAACTAGCTCTGACAAAGCCTATCAGCTCTATGCTTTTGCTTATCCTAAAAATGGGAATCAAAGGTAGTAAAAATATGTATAGGTTCTGCAATTGTGAGAGAGCTGGTAATGTTAGAAAAACATAGACCATTATTCTGGAATAGGGAGTACTTGCTCTGGAACTTTCTGTGATGTTGGAAAAGTTCTATTTCTGTGCTGTCCAGTATTGAGTGCTTGAAATATGGCTAATACGACTGAGGAACTGAATTTTAAATTTTACTTAATTCAAATGTATATGACTATATGTAGATAGTAGCTACCATATGGAATAGTACAACTCCAAAGCAAAAGTGAAATATGGGTTTGTTCTACAATGTTTGCTTTTTTGTTTTGGTTTTTTTTTGAGTTGGAGTCTCACTCTGTTGCCCAGACTGGAGTGCAGTGGCCGCTCCTGGCCACTGCAGCCTCAACCTGCTGGGTTCCAGCGATCCTTCCACCTCAGCCTTCCAAATAGCTGGAACTACAGGTGCACGCTACCACACCCGGCTAATTTTTGATTTATTGTAGAGATGAGGTCTCACCAAGTTGCCCAGGTGGGTCTCGAACCCACGGGCTCAGGCAATCCACTCACCTCAGCCTCCCAAAGTGCTGGGATTACAGGCTGAGCCACCGAGCCCGGCTGTTCTACAATGTTTAGGTTACCACTTTGTAGTAACACAGACAATACCAATAAAATGTGACAGTTACATAGCAAAAACATATGTTTTGTTAGCCTGAAAAGATATAATATTTTGCTCCCTTGTCTTTAACATTAAAAAGCAGGTACTGAAGACTACTAGGCTCTGTGAGTGGTTACCCATTACCTTGCATTTTCTGCTCTCCGGCTTATGCACTGGTGCAAGTAGAGATACTCCTGAGGTGCACTGGTGGACAAGGTGGGCTGCACATGGTTTGACACAGGAGTCTCAAATGTGAACAAAGTCGGCTGGCTGGAATGAGACGGGGCTGAGGATTTTCTTTCTCGGAGGAGGTGCTGATTGGAGCTGCTCAGCTCAGCTGGAGAAGAGCGGGGGCCATGACTGGCTGAAGAGATGTTTCTCAGGGAGTCTGTGAAAAGGAGAAAGAGTTCTGTGAATGAAAAGGGAAGGAAAGACATCTTTATCCTAAAATGACCTGTCAGAGGAAGAAAAAATGTTACGAACAGAGACAATATTCCAGCAGTAGTATCCTCTGCTTCTCATATACCCGCTCCCTCTCTACCCTCCCAGTGGAGTGCTGGGGCCTACTGGCCATCTAGGTTGAAGAGGAGATGCTCTGTACATCTGTACTACTTCTGGAGTGGCCTGGAGGCCACTTCCTATCACAATCTGGGGTCAACCCTGATCCACTTTCAGGAGGTGTGGCTACTCATGGTCCACAAGTGTGACCCCGACCCTAGGCAAGGGCAGCCTCTGGAGCAGTGAGTACCACCACCTTCCTCCTCTTTGGTGGCTCCCATGGTCATCACTTCCCCCAAAGCTAAGGCTGGCTTTGTTAAATAAGGCTTTGCTTACTGGTGACTCTTTTTTTTTTTTTTTTTTTTGAGTTGGTGTCTCACTCTGTCACCCAGGCTGGAGTGTAATGGCCACCACATCCTCAACCTGCTGGGCTCAGGTGATCCTTCCACCTCAGCTTTCCAAGTAGGTGGAACTACAGGTGTGCACCATAACGACTGGCTAATTTTTCAATTTATTACAGAGATGAGGTCTCGTCAAGTTGCCCAGGCTGGTGAAGACTCATTAATTGAGGCCCTGGACTGTGCCTAACTGCATTAATGATAAAAACACAAATTTATTTTGAGCTGTCCCTTAAGACTAGACCTTAGTTTCTCCTGCCTGCCCTTCCAAGTCCTCCAAGGACAGCTATGTTATCCACTCCCCACCACTCTCTGTAGGTCTTTTCTCTCTCAACTCTTATCTCAAACTCTCCTCTGTTGTGCTAGAAAGGAAGTGAGGTATTAAGGACGGATAATAGCTTAGAGTGCCACACCCCAAGCCAAGGGCATTATTCATTTGGCTGGCTCACTAAGTTTAGTTCAAATTCCTTAGCATAACATACTAGGCTTTTCACAATCTGACCTATTTCCTGCTTTTCTCTACCCTTAAAAAAGGCATATGGAAGCATCATTAGTCCCTGAACACACCAGCCTCTTTTATGATTCTTTGTTTTGGCGTATGCTGTTCCTTCCGCCTGGATTTCACTTCTACTCTGCTGGCAAGCCCATATGCAGACTTTAAGATCCTACACAGATATCATATTCCCTCCAAAACCTTCCTGGACTCAGTTCTTCTTCTGTGTGCCAACAGCACTTAGCCCATGCTTCCATTATATCCATGGTCATTCTGCATCCTTGTCTAGCACGTGGCCTTCTGAGAACAGTGACTGTGATGTTGTTACTTCCACAGTCCCAGCATTTATCTACTAGAGGCCAGGGACATAGTAGGTTCTTAGTTTGTGTTTGCAGAACAAGAAAAAATACTCATTTAGCATTCAAGAAATCCAATGGTGTAATTCTTGTTCAAAAGAAATAAAAGTGAAAAGATGTAATTTTAGGCAGTGATAGCTGGCGGGATAATGTTTAGGTGGTAATGACGCGGTTTTCTGGGGTTATTCAAATCATATCAGAGGATACCTAGTTCTCCTTCTACTCCCTGTCATCTGACCTATTTCAGGCTGTACTCTTCTCATGGCCCTAGGCAGGATCACCAGCTCATTAATGCTCCACAGCATTAATTACTCTCCAGTTTCTAAAGCTGCCAATGTATAATAGGAAAAGCCGATGGGCCTCTGGGGAAAAACTGTTCCAGTGACAGCTGTATTGACCTCCAAAGTGAATTCCCATTACAGGTCTCATAGTGAACTGGACATTTGTTAACAGAATCAATGGCTTCATTACTTTATTAGGTTTGCAGGATGGACTCTCTAATAGTGTAGGAGAGAGGGTTTATGCCATGGCGCCAGGAAATGAACACAAGTGGCTGTCTAAGAAGGGAAGCGCAAAAAGAAAGCCTCTGGTGAGAATTTGTATTCTCTGTTGTCTTTTTGGATACCTCTTTCTTTGCCCACCCCTTCAATGAAGGCATTATTCAGGGTTCTGCTTGAGATTCTCCTATAGCCTTGTTCTCAGCTTGAGTCTCTCCCAGGGAATCCTGTCCACTCCCCATAGCTTCAGTTACCACCTATGTGATGGCAACTCTCAAGTATCAATCCCTAGTTCCTTGTCATATATCTATTCACCTGCTGGGCATCTCCATTCAGATGTCCCACACGCAGGTCAAGCTCAACAACTTAAATTGAACTCCTCATCACTTCTGTGCTCACTGTCTCAGTGAAGTGCTCCATTACCATCCAATCAGTTCTCTAAGTCATTACTCTAACACTACAAGCCATGTCTATGAAACCAGTCAGCTCCACCTAAGGTCTGTAGTTCCAGAGCAGTTTTCTCAAAGCTGTTTTGGCACTAAACCTTGTCAAAATCCCACTTCTGCCTACAACTTTGAAAGATCACTGCCTGAATGTATGTGATTATTCCTTGGTGTCCACGCTGGGTTGAATAATGTCACCCTAAAACTCATGTCCACCTGGAACCTCAGAATGTGACCTTATTTGAAAACAGAGTCTCTGTAGATATAATTAGTTAAGAAGAGGTCATGGGCCAGGCATGGTGGCTCATGCCTATAATCCCAGCACTGTGGGAGGCCGAGGTGAGAGGACTGCCTGAGCCCACAGGTTCGAGACCAGCCTCGGCAACAGTAAGACCTCATTTCTACAATAAATCAAAAAATTAGCTGGACATGGTGGTGCGTGCCTGTAGTTCCAGCTACTTGGAAGGTTGAGGTGGAAGGATCACCTGAACCCAGCAGGTCAAGGCTGTGGTGGCTGTGAGTATGTCACTGCACTCCAGCCTGGGAGACAGAGTGAGACTCCAACTAAAAAAAAAAAAAAAGAAGAAGAAGAGGCCCTAATCCAATGACCTGGTATCCTTATAAGACACAAGACACACAGAGACAAGGAGAATGCCACGTGACGACAGAGAAAGAGACTGGAGGGCTGTATCTACAAGCTAAGGAATACCAAGGATTGGTGGCGGCCACTAGAAACTAGAAGAGAGGTAGAAACAGATTCTCCCTCAGAGTACCCAGAAGGAACCAATACCACTAGTACCATAATTATGAATATATAGCCTCTAGAACTGTGAGAGAATAAGTTTTTGTTATTTTAATCTACTGATTTGTTATGGCAGCCCTAGGGAACAAATATAGTGTGCCATTAAAAACCTAAAACTTCAAACAAGATTTTCTTGCTTATCTCAGGAAAAAAATGACAAATTTGAATTCAAAGACCCATTTTCTGGAATAAGATTTTCCCATTTTGGACTCTGAAGGCAGAATGTCCCTGGAAACCTTCCCCCCTCCCGCTTAGTCTCACTGCCATCATTCTGATGAGCTGCTTGTGCCCTATCAGATGAGATTCCAGGAGGTGCTACCTCACTTTCCTCATCAGCTGGAGGCAGGAGCTTCAGCCAACTTGGGTTCCGTGCTACATTATTTTGCTCACTGAAACCTGCTCCCTTCAGATGGTAATCGCCTTTGGTAAGTGGGATGCGTTTTACATCTATATTCTGGTCAGGGCTGATTCCTAGGCCTAGTACTGCTGTGATTCAAGGCTCCATCATCACTCAGTGTCACATCCTATGACTAGTTTTCAAAAATACTTTCAAACATTTCGTAGAACAAAAGCTACATGGTGTGGTATATGTGACAGAAAAACATACTAGTCTAGCAGTTGAGACTTGGCTCCATTCCTGGATCTGCATTTAGCTTGCTATTTGACCTTGAGCAAATCACTTAGCTTCAGTTGTCTCATCTGTAAAAAGGGACTATTTCCACTTGTCCCATTGTTTAACATAGAGGGTTGCTGAGAAGACTGAATTAAAACACACACATACAGCAAAAACTTGTACATGAATGTTCATAGCAACATTATTCATTAGCCCGAAATGCAAACAATCCAAATGTCCATCAACTGATAAACTAAATGTGATATATCCATCAACAGAATATTATTCAGATAGGCAAGAAATGGGGGCTCTCTGCTCCTTCTGTTTGACAGACAGTCACCTCTCTCTTGCAGCACCAGCTGCATCCTCGAGACATCATGGTGAAGGTGAAGGCCAGAGTGAACAGATTTGGCCATACTGGGTGCCTGGTCATCAAGGCTGCTTTTAACTCTGGCAAAGTAGATATTGTCGCCATCAATGACCTCTTCTTGACCTCAATTACATGGTCTACGTGTTTTTGTACGACTCCACCCATGGCAAGTTCCACGGGGCTGTCAAGGTTGAGAACAGGAAGCTTGTCTCATCAATGGAAATCCCATCACCATCTTCCAGGGGCAAGATCCCACCAAAATCAAATGGGGCGATGCTGGCACTGATTATGTAGTGGAGTCCACCAGTGTCTTCACTACTTTGGGGAAGCCTGGGGCTCACTTACAGGGGGGAGCCAAAAGAGTCACCATCTCTGTCCCCTCCACTGACATCCCCATGTTTGTGATGGGCGTAAGCCATGAGAAGTACCAGAACAACTTCACGTTTGTTAGCAATGCCTCCTGCAACACCAACTGCTTAGCTTCCCTGGTCAAGGATATCCATGACAACTTTGGCATCATGGAGGGACTCATGACCACCATTCACACCATCACTGCCACCCTGAAGACTGTGGGTGGCCCCTCTGGGAAGCTGTGGTGCAACAGCCATAGGGCCCTCCAGAACAACATCCCTGCATCCACCAGAGCTGTCAAGGCCACGGGCAAGGTCATCCTCGAGCTGAACGGGAGGCTTACGGGTATGGCCTTCCGTATCCCCACTGCCAGTGTGTGTGTTGGGGACCTGGCCTGCCATCTGGAGAAAACTGCCAAATAGGATGACATTAAGAAGGTGCTGATCAGGCATCCGATAGCCCCCTCAAAGGCATCCTGGGCTACACCAAGCGCCAGGTTGTGTTCTCTGACTTTAACAGTGCCACCCACTCTTCCACCTTTGATGCTGGGGCTGGCATTGCCCTCTATGACCACTTTGTCAAGCTCATCTCTTGGTATGATAATGAGTTTGGCTACAGCAACAAGGTGGTGGGCCTCATAGCCCACATGACCTCCAAGGAGTAAGAGCCCCTGGACCACCAGCTCCAGCAACAGCATGAGAGGAAGAGAGAAGCCCTCAAATGCTGGCTGGGGAGTCCCTGCCACACTCAGTCCCCAACCACACTGAGAATCTCCCCTTCTCACAGTATCTATGCAGACTCCCTGAAGAATGGGAGGGGGGACCTAGGGAGCCCCACCTCGTCATGTACCATCAATAAAGTACCCTGCACTCAAAAAAAATAAAAATAAGTGGAAACAACCCAAATACCTGTCAAGTGTTCAGTAAAATGTGGCATATCCCACAAAATGGAGTATTACTCAGCAGTAAAAAGAAAAAGTACTAATACAAGTCACATGTATGAATCTTGAAAACATTATGCTAAGAGAAAAAATGCCAGATTTTATTTATATGAAATGTCCAGAATTGGTAAATATAAAGACAACATAGATTAGTGGTTGTCTAGGGCTGGGATAAGGCAAAAATGAAAAATGACTGCTAATGAATACAGGTTTTTTTGGGGGGTGATAAAAAAGGTTCTAAAATTAGGTTGTGGTAATGGTTATACAACCCTGTAAATATACTAAAAAACATTGACTTGAACACTTTAAAAAGGTTTTTAAACACACACACACATGCACGCACGCACGCACGCAAGCCCTTTGCAAAGTATGAAGTGTTAAGTATATGTAAGAGATTAGGAGTCATCTAATAAAACACATCTGACCTTTATTTTTCTTTCTTCTATGAAGGGAAAACTGACACTAAATATGAAGTCCTTACTAAAGTATAGTGGAATAAGAGACAGTCTCTTTTTCCTCCTTTCAGTTCCCTATATCTCCTTTTTACCTGCCCCTGCCCCCACTGTTCAGGCTTTTGCCCCGTAATCATAGCAAGGCAGTGTGAAACTCAGTAAACAAAATAGCAAGAATGCACGATTTGGAGTCAAAAGACCCAAGTGGGTTGAGATCCTACTCCCAGCAAGTGAACTTTGCGCACATGACAGGAGCCAGGAGACCAGGATCCTGGTTCCAGTTCTGCCATTAACCAGCTGTGAGATCATGCCCAGGTCTCTTTGAGTATCAATTTATACCTATCATATTTGGGAGGATAATCCCTGGTCTGCCTATCTGTCTCTCACTGGGTAGTTTTAAGAGTTGAATGAGATAAGGTACCCCTCTTGAGGGTAGAAGAGAATGGGAAAAATGGAGGAAAACATTAAGCAATGTGTGGCTGGGCTGATTTTGGCACTTGGCAGTAAGGTTGCTGTAATGATGTGTCTTGGGTCATTAGGAGGTCAGTTACACAGCAAGAAAAAAATAGAGGTTTCTAGACTTCTGGACTGGGCTTCTATCTCTAAGTCTAGACTAAAGATTATGCCTGCAAATGCCTGAGTCAATTTGTTTTCTTTTAAACAGGGTTTTATTTTTTCCTTTCTTCCTGGCTTCTTTTTAGGGCCTACAAAATCATTCCCCTTCCTTTCCACAATCACCCCTGGGAAGCCTGCCCAGCATACAAACACTCCTCCCACCTTCTTGCAAAACTCTAGAACAGGAAAGATTTGAAGGATTTCAGCAGAGAAACCCAGCCCAGGCCAGCCCAGCCATCGACTGGCTAGTGATAACAGGAGCAGGAAAGGGGAGGTTGGCGGGAGTTTCTGGAAAAGATGACTGGCCAAATAATGACTAGTTCTCTTATCTCAATGCCCTTTTTATCTTTACCCCTCGCCCCAAAAAATCCCCACCCTTAAGCCTCAGTGGGTCTCTGAACCCATAAAGTGCTAGACCAAAGACAACGTTGGGCCCAGGCTGGATTCAAAGGCTGGCTCCTATCTCTGTGGCATGGGTATGTTAATAAACCTCTTTGATTCTTACCGCTCAGTAGGGATAATATATACTCCATAGGGTTGCTGTGAGGATTAGAGATCATCTGATATAAAACATTTAGCATAGTACTTAGTCATTTTTATTGCTCCTGGTTCTGGAGTACACACGGAGCTGGTTGAGACCTTGAGACTGGCTAAGGGGTACTAGTTGCTTTTCCAGCCCAGTTGTATGCTTGGAAGGTAACTGTCACTGTTTCAGTCACAACTATACCATATATAGATGTTACATAGAGAATAAATGAGAACCAAAAGGATAATACTGACTATAATAATCACAGCTACTAAGCACCAACAATGTGTCTCTAATCTACCCATGAGGTAGATAATCAGCTCTGTAATTTTTGGATGAAGAAACAGAAGCTCAGAGTTTTTTCTTTCTTTCTTTTTCTTTTTTTTGAGTTGAAGTCTCACTCTGTCACCCAGGCTGAAGTGCAGTGGCAGGATCACGGTTCACTATAGCCTCAACCTCCTGGGCTCAAGTGATCCTCCTGCCTCAGCTTCTCAAGTAGCTGGGACTACAGGCATGCACCACCATGCCTGGTTAATGTTTTTATTTATTTTTTGTACAGACAAGGTCTTGCTGTGTTGCCCAGGCTAGTCTCAAACTCCTGGCTCAAGCGATTGCAGGTGTGAGCCATGTCTGGCTTCAGAGAAGTTAATAATGAACTACAGGGTCACACAGCTAGAAAATGGCAGAACCTAGATCTGAATCAGATCTGTCTTCAAAGCCTCTTTTTACCTGTGTAAAGGAAAGAGTTCCCACAAGATCCCTATGAGATGGTATTTGCTTTATGGCAGGCAGAGTCAAATATGAGAATGAGAGTCCTGGCCTAGCTCTACTGCCTATTGGCTGAGTGAATTTGGGCATGCCATTTCATCTTCCTAAGGCTTGTTGTCCCTATTTATAAAAGGAAAAACTCGGATTAGATCAGAGATACACATCAAAGTTATTTCTGAGAAACTTAAATACAGAGAGCTGATCCCACCTCAGACCCAATGAGTCATATTTACACAGAGATTTAGATTATGATCCACTGGTTTGGTTTTAACAATCTCTGGTCCTTACTTCTGGGGCAGAGATAGACAGGGTCTACTTCTAGGGCTTACTGAAAAAAGGGCAAAGCAAGCTTTGAAGGTCAAATGAAAGAACAAATATTTCCAAAAAACTTTGTGTCATCACAATTACAAATTGAAAACCATTCATGTTCTCACTGGCCCTTCACATCATCTATGGCCAACTCCAAAGGAACAATGTGTAACAAAAATAACCCTGATGTGGACTTTCCAGAAGCAGGTTCTGAAACTATTTTATTGCAGGACCTTGGACAAAACTTTTGATCTTCTGTGCACTTCATTTCCCACACTATCAAATGCCAAAGAGAATACCCACTCTCTGGTGTTTTTTTGAGGACTTGATGATATTAAATATAAGTAAATAGTAATTACTAAATGCTCACTGGCTTGACACTTGTCTCATCATTTATTGCCAGAAATGGAATGGTGGTAAAATTATAAAGGTTCTAATAGAGAGAAGATGACTGATGGAAGAATTTTTAAAACAACGTTAGAGGTTTCTAAGGTTGTGCGGTCCCTATAGGAAGCTCACTGCAAAACAAGGATGAGATGAGTGAAGAATTCTAAGAACAAAAGACACTGATGGGGCTGAGGGCAAGATTGGATCCACAGTTCCACAGCCTGAAATTATTTAAGAAGGAAGAATTCTCAAAATCCTCTGGCATATATCATAATTTATGCCAGAGAAAATTCATAAATTTAAGGCTAAACACAAAATGGCTCTACTTCATACAGTAACTCACATACTACAGCAACTAGAAGGGTCTCCAGAGTCCAGGCTCTCATTTATCACCATCACCCTCCTCCCACCTCCAAAATCTCTCACCTACAGTTTGAGAATTTGAGGCCCAGAGAGTGAGGCCACTTGTCCAAGGCCATAACAGTGGGTCAGAAGTTAACCCTAGAATCAGAATCCAGATCTCCTATCCAGGAGCTCTTTCCCTGAACCAAAAGAAAGACACATCAGTGTAAATGAAGATTTATACTCTAAACTGTACATGGGGACAAGGGTGCAATCAAGTCATGAGATCTGATCACCAGGACACTGGCTAACCAGACTTGTTATTTTGTTGTGAGTTTATAATATCATTCAAATTTGCATGATAAGTAAACATTTGCAGGATCAAAGTACTAAACACTAGTATAAATAATTCCCCAAGTTCAAAAATATAAGTTTCCTAGTATTTACAAAAACTATAAAGCAGAGGAAGAAATAAGGGGGAGGCAGAGCCAGGCAGTAACATGAGATCCCATGAGACCTTCTGGGCCTATGATTCCCCATCCCCCTTCCAAGGAAGACGCTGAGAAAGAACACCATCTGAGAGCTTAAGAGAGCCAAGTCAGAACATCCTGGCCTTGAGGCATATGATCTGGCCATATACGTTAGCAGAAATTGATTCTGTGAAGGGCACAGAGGAAAAAGAGTGAGTGACTGTATCTTAGTGGCATGGCAGTCCCTGGTCACACATCCTTATATAACCTTCTTTGCCCTGGGGCATTTCATTTTAGAGATGCAAATACCTTGCCTTTCATATGGCCACTAGTTAGAATTTATCATGCCTTTCTCTATACCTTTCATATTACTTAATCTTGCCATTTATTTTAGATGTTGGAAATTCACAAATCTGTCATATAAAATGAGAGTGTGAGCTATTAGAAGGCAGGATGCAGATCAAATTTTTCTCTGATGGTTTAGCACAATGTACTATGCCTAGTAAATGCTCAGATTAGAAAAATAAGATGTTCAATAAATACATCATGGTATTAAGTTTTGTTGGAATCTTTCCTTCTTGGATCAGAAGAATGAATGACTAGCTCCAGGATCCAAATGTAAACTGTTCTTTACAATGGAAGAAATTGTTATCACTTAATGAGGTTTCCTGGGTTGTGTGTGTTTCTATTTTGGACAGCAAATCTATATTTAGCAGTGAGGTGTCGTGTTCATTTGAGACATCAGGTTATAGCTTTGTTGACACCTACTGTACTCCTCAATTATGGCAGACCCTCCTCCTGCTCCTTTGTGAGGAACCTGGATTGGTTAGGTGATTCCCTCCAAGGTTTGTTCGTATTTGAAATGAATCACTCTTGTCATATACTTAGGGTCAGGAGCACTTACTGTAGGCACTACTGAGCTGTAGGCCAGGCTGAAAGGGTGAATCTTGTCCTTGCTTTATGAGCTTACGGTGCAGCTGGAAATAACAAATTTATATTCAGACTAGCACTTCTGCCTTCTCCCAAGGAACTTTGGGAACTCATCAGTATTCTCATAGAAAACAATCCTTCTAGTAGGCCCCATAATTTTACAAGATAACAATGCATGTGACCTCTGTAACCTTTCCAAAAAAAATACAGAAAATTTATCACTGTATTTTTAAGCTAACCAGCTTTATGAGAGGAAAGCTTTCCCCTCCTCCTTTCACAGTGACTTTCACTAAGAGACAACAGGCAATTGGTATAAAACACAAGTGTCAGACAATATAGTTGTGAGAGCATATCAAGAATCATTATTAGTGGCAATAATCACAGGAACAATACTCTACCTCAAACTACCTTCTAGTCTAAATGGTGAGGCTGGGATTCAAAGAGCTCCAGCTTTGCCTAGAGAATTATGAGATCTGTGGAATTATCTGAAAGCAGGGCTTTGGCTTCAGGAAGAGGCGGTGTGGTACTGGGAAGGGAACATGGGCTTTGGAAGTTGAATCTCAGCTTACCAGCTATGAAATCTAGGGATGGTGTCTAAATTCAAGAGTCCTACTTTTTGTAAAATAGTTACCTTTAGATTCTAGAGAGTAAGAAATGCAGTGGTCCCTGCACACAGGTGCACCACAAATGGTAGTTTTCTCTCTGCACTCCATTGTGGAAAGTAACCTGTTGTGAGACAAGACCTTGAACTCTGTGTTCACAGACCACGGTTTGACCAGAGTCAGGCTTTTTCCCAGAGGGTATAAAAGGGGGTTAACTGGCCTTTGTATAGTGAGCAGTGAACCATAGGGACAGAGTGTGTGGCAGGACCCAAATTGCAGCTGGCAGCTCTTTCTCAGTTGCTTCCAGTCTTAGGTTCCAATAATCTCCTGGCTTCATGTCTGTAGCTTCCTTACTCATCTTCCAGCATCTCTAGCTTTTTTTTTTTTAATTGGGGTCTAGAAGGGAGAGTTGTCTTTTTCATACTATTGGGAGAGCCAACACACTAAGACTATATGTATTGAGCAGGCCTGCCCAAGCATATTATTAGCTTAGAACAGGGGTCCACAAACTATAGCCCATACGTCAAATCTGGTCTGTTTTTCAAAGTCTTATTGGAACACTGCTATAGCTATTCATTTTACGTATTGTTTATGGCTGCTTATATACAATAACAGTAAAGCTGAGCACTTAAAACAGATAGCAAAACATAAAACATTTATTATCTGCCCCTTTACAGAACACTTTGCCAACCCCTAGACTGAAAGGTCTCACTCTGGTTTGTATAATCATGTCTTCTTTCAAAATAAAATATTAGCATCTAATTTAAGTTCATCACTAAGAAGACAGGAGCTAAAACCAAAACCAATTAATCCCAAAATTATGTTCTGAAATAATCAAGAGAAAAAAGCCAGTTTGAAGAGCCTATCAATAATACCATAAAAAAATCATACTCAATTTTTATTATAGCACATCTTAGGCACAAATAACATGCTATTCTCTGTTGCTGGTCAGCATACAGAATTAAAAGATTTAAGAGACTGTCATGGTAAACTTGTACCAAAAGGCTTGAAAAAAATCACCAGATTGCTCTTTCTAATCCTTAATCATTTATTCTTCTTCCATATCACAGAAGCATAGGTCTGATAATACCTATGCTTCTGTGATATGGAAGAAGAATAAATGATTAACAATAAATGAATAGCTATAGCTTGTTCCAATAAAACTTTGAAAAACAAACCAGATTTGACAATTGGGATAGTTTAATACTTTACTGATAGAAAACCTAAAGTCCAGAGAGATCATCAAGTGATTTTCTTATCAAAGACTGAGTGACCAGCAGACCTGGGCAAGGATGTCATTCTCTTGTCAGTTTTTTCTCAAGTAATACATCTAATTGAAGGAAAATTAGACATAAGTTCTGAGTATACTTTTCTACTTCTAAGGAAAATAAAAATAACTTTTATCTAATTATCCAACATGGTTCCATAAAGTCCTCCTAAAAATCCAACTTTATGACTGAAAAAGGTCTGAATTATTACTGATACATTCTTTTGATAATTAGTAATAGTTCCATATGTGTATATAGTACTTTCTAATTTTCTTTGGTGTCAGTTAATACAAACAAATCCTGCTAAGACTATGACAGAGATTTGCTGAATCTATAGATCAATCTGGAAAGAACTTACATATTGATAATATTGAATCTTTTCTACAACATGATATATCTTTCTCCATTTACTGGGTCTTTAATTTCTCCCAGTAATGTTTTGTTGTTTTTTGCCCAGAGATTTAGCATGTTTTTTGTTAAATTGATTCCTGGCTGGGCGTGGTGGCTCATACCTATAATCCAATACTTTGGGAAGCTGAGACAGGAGGATTGCTTCAGCCCACAAATTCGAGATCAGCCCAGGCAATATAGTGAGACCTCATTTCTACAAAAAATTCCCCCCAAATTAGCCAGCTGTAGTGGCACATACTATGCCTGTAGTCCCAGTTGCTTGGCACGCTGAGGCAGGAGGATAGCCTAAGCCCAGGATACAGTGAGCCATGATTGAGCCACTGCATTCTAGCCTGGGTGACAGAGTGAGACCCCAACTCAAAAAAAAAAAAATATTCCTAAGTATTTTATTTTTTGGTGCTATTGTAAGAGGCATTTTTAAAAAATTATTTTCCAATTGTAGGCTGCTCTCAACAACTTTGACATTTCCAACAACCCTGAAAAGTTAGCAGGGCAGTGATCTCTACAAATTCATTTAACCTATGAAGAGACTGAGACTCAGAAATAAAATGATTTACTCAATGTTACAGAGCTCTTAGGAAGTAGCCAAGCCAGTATTCAAACCTATCTTTTTCATAGCAGGTAAGGGCTCATTCCATTTTGCAGCTCAACGTGAGGCATAGGGTATAGATGAGAAACCTATACAAGTACAAAGTACTACACAAATATCTAGTGGAATCAAAAACAAAACTATTCTCATATGACTAACAAAGAAACCAAGCCAGGGAGGCCTTTCCTGACTACCTAACTTAAGTGGCTTTCTAGTCATTTTTTATCATATTACCATTTCTTATTTTTCACCAAAGCACTTATTGCTACCATTTAAACATTTTGTTTTTGCTTTCTTGAGTTGGGTCTCACTCTGCCACCCAGGCTGAATTTCAGTGGCATGCTCATGGCTCAGTGCAGCCTCGACCTCCTGAGTTCAGGCAACCCTTCTGTTTCAGCCTCCTGAGTAGCTGGGACTACAGGCACATGCCACCACACCTGGCTCATTTCTTGATTTTTTTGCAGAGATGAAGTCTTGCTATGTTGCCTATGCTGGTCTCAAACTCCTGGGCTCAAGCAATCCTCTCACCTCCCAAAGTGCTGGGATTGGAGGCATGAGCCACTGTACCTGGCCTAAATATTTTGTTTTCCATCGGTCTCTTCCCTTTTGACCATAAGTTCCTTTAAAAGTCTGAACCCTGCCAGGCACAGTGGCTCAAGTCTGTAATCCCAGCACTTTGGGAGGTGGAGGTAAAAGGATTGCCTGAGCTCAGGGGTTCGAGACCTGCCTGAGCAACACGGCAAGACCTAGTCTCTACAATAAAAAAAAACAACAACAAATTAGCTGGGTGTGGTGGCACATGCCTGTGGTTCCAGCTACATGGAAGGCTGAAGTGGAAGGGATCACCTGAGCCAGTAGGTCAAGGCTGTGGTGGCCATGAGCGTACCACTGCACTCTAGCCTGGGTGACAGAGTGAGGCTCCGATTAAAAAAAAAAAAAAAGTCCGAACACTACATGTCCTGTTCATCATTGATGCCTCAGTGTAGTAGCCATAAAAACATGCCGCTTAGCTCTCCTGATATGGGTAGCATTACTGACTGACAGTCCCAGCTGCTGGCCCTTTGCATCCCCCATGCATCCCAAAACTACTCATGTTCATATGGAGACCGCACTTCTCCCGAGCTGTTCTCAGTCAGTGGCAGGAGTGCAGGCCTGCTCCTATGAGACATGGGACTTCGTTAACAGAAGACTTTGGCTCAAGAACTTGCACTGACCTGGCTGAGACCATTTTAGCACCATGCTTCAGTCGAATTCTCCTCCTCTCTGCCCTCTCTCCGCTGCAGGTGTTAGACCTGCACCCTACTCTGAAGGTGCTCCCTCCCTTCCCTGACTTCCCTTCTTATCTCACACAGGTGTTTCACCCAGTAAATCTCTTGGCATGTCTAAATTCTTGATGTCTCTTTCTTGGAGAATCCAAACTAGCACACCCAGTGTCCAAAACTGTGTTTGACCCTCTTCCCCCTACAGAAAAAAAAAAGAAAACATGTACCCACAAACAGCCAAGTCCCCCAGCTGGCATCTCAGATCAATTTATAATTATGTGGACCTTGGGTGTGAAAACATCTGTCCTAGATTCAGGGAATACTGAAGTTATGGTTTAGGTCAATAGAGAAAGGTCGGCTAAGGCTAAAATTAAAGGCAGCAAGAACTCTGGGTGATGCCCTCTTACAGGAATGTTGGGAGAATAGTCACACTGATAAAGCCAAAGAAGGTCACCACTAAAGACCAGAGATGGCAGTGAGCCTTGTCCAGGTCCTTGTGCACATGCTAAAGCCTCTATATAGCCACTGTGACAATTTGAGGTAAGAAATTGTACCTAGATTTCAGGGTATGGCTTAATATGCAAGGGCCTGAATTCTGGAGCTAAACTGTCTGGGTCTGAATTGCAGCTCCTTTACTTACTTGCTGTGTGAACTAGGGAAAGTTGTCAAACATCTCCGTGCCTCAGTTTACTTATTGATGAAATGGGAATAATAATTGGCAGCTATTAATCCTTATTAATTAGATTATATAAGTTAAGACCTGTGAAATGCTTAGAACACTGCCTGGTACACAGTTAGCTTTTAATTAGTAGTAGTAGCAGTACTTTTTTTTTTGAGTCAGAGTCTAACTCTTTGAGTGTAGTGGCACCATTGCAGCTCCCCACAGCCTCACCTCCTGGGCTCAGGTAATCTTTCTGCCTCAGTCTCCCGAGTAGCTGAGATTATAGGTATGTTCCACCATACCTGGCTTATTTTTTGATTTTTGCAGAGATGAGGTCTTGCTATGTTGTCCAAGCTGGTCTCAAACTCCTGAGCTCAAACAATCCTCCTGTCTCGACCTCCCAAAGTGCTGGGGTCATTGCTCCTGGCCTGCCATAGTATATTTTAAAGAGATGTCTTTGTTTTTGAGTACCACAATAACTTAAGTATAATATACCTCAAATTAGGAAAGTCAGCAAGGTTTATCTGGTAAACATATTAATCACACATAGTAAAAGTGTTTTTGAGTTTGGGCAAAACAGAGATAGGAATTATTTAGGATATTTTAGTTTTGGGAGAAATAAGAGTCGTACGGTCGGTAGTCAAAGGGCTGTTATGAAGATCAGAAAGAAGGCGGCAACAGTGTACTAGCCACAGAGTCAACAGACATTTAATATATGCTTATTATATACCAACCACTGTGCTATATGCTTTACATGGATTCTTATTTAATCTTCATAACACTCTTGTAAAGGATGTCTTGTTTCTATTTTACTGATGTAGAAGTTGAGGCTCAGAAAGGTAAATTAACTTATGCAAGACCATGTTAAGATTGATCATTAGTATTGTGGGTTCATATTCATATGATTCCAAGATGCTATATACTAAATGGGCCTTCTACACCAGTATACATTAGAAAACATGCTATAAGTCATATAGTGAAGTTTTATATGATCATCACTATCAACATCATTTGAAACACTACCTGAAAGTCAAGAAATTTGGGTTTTAATGCTAGCCTGGCCAGTCAGCTGTATAATCTTGAACAAATGAGCTCCCCTCTCTTGATCTCCAAGTACTGTCACTTGAGCAATCTGGAACTAAACACTCTCTAAGGACCCTTCATGATTTTGTATTCTAGAAGTTTCTCTTTCTCTCTTTTTTTTTTTGAGTCGGATTCTTACTCTGTCACCCAGGCAGGAGTGCAGTGGCATGCTCACAGTCATGCCAGCGTTGACATGCTAGGCTCTGGTGATCCTTCCGCCTCAGGCTTCTAAGTAAGCAGAACTACAGGTGTGTGCTACCGTGACCGGCTAATTTTTGATTTATTGTAGAGATGAGGTCTCGCCAAGTTGCCCAGGCTGGTCTCGAACCTGCGGGCTCAGGTAATCCACTTGTCTCAACCTCCCAAAGTACTGGGATTACAGGAGGTTGAGCCACCAAGCCTGGCCGTTTCTCATTTTTTAATTTAATTAATTAAACAAATTTTTTTTAGTTATAGTCTCACTCTGTTGCCCAGGATGGAGTGCAGTGGCATGCTCATGGCCACTGCAGCCTCAACCTGCTAGGCTCATGCAACCCTTTCGCCTCTGCCTTCCAAGTAGCTGGAAACACAGGCACACACCACCAAGCCTGGCTAATTTTTTTGATTTCTTGTAGAGATGAGGTCTCGCCAAATTGCCCAGGCTGGTCTCAAACCCCTATGCTCAAGCAATCCTCTTGCCTCGGCCTCCCAAAGTGCTGGGATTACAGGCGTGAGCCACTGCACCTGGCTGAAGTTTCTAATTCTATGAAACCTATTCCTTCTGTCTTAGCTGAGAGTTCTAGCTTATATACATTTTGAAAGTTTCTTACCTCAAATTGTTTAATTAAATCTAGCCATGAAGAATTTTGGTCAGTGACTTTATCCTAAAAGGGGTGAAGAGATAGTGAATAAAAGCAAATGGTAGGTATGCAAAGTAAATTTAAGGTCTTTGGCATAACCTATCTCTTCAGCCTAGTTAGTATGTCATCTGTTTTGAGTTTTTTTTCATTTTTTTTGTTTTTAATTGTACTTTATACCATCGTTTCAATATACAGAATTTCAGATATCTCAATCACCTATGAATAAGGTTAGAATGTTCTTTTTTTTTTTTTTTTGAGTCGGAGTCTCACTCCGTGGCCCAGACTGGAGTGCAGTGGCTGCTCCTGGCCACCGCAGCCTCGACCTCCTGGGCTCTGGAGATCCTTCCACCTCAGCCTTCCAAGTAGCTGGAACTACACTACCATGCCCAGCTAATTTTTGATTTATTGCAGAGATGAGGTCTCGCCAAGATGCCCACGCGGGTCTTGAACCTGCGGGCTCAGGCAATCCACTCACCTCAGCCTCCCAAAGCGAGGGATTACAGGCTGAGCCACCAAGCCTGGCTGGTTAGAATGTTCTTGAAGCTTTCCCCCAATCCTCAAAATGACAATATTTGGAAATAAGTAGAAAATTTTAAAATGAATTTTATATGCCTATTTCTAACCAAATATTGTAACTAAAACATTCACTTGGTTATACAATGGGCAGCTACTATGTTTTTCTGTTAATGTGGCAATAGAAAGATGAACCAGACAGGTTCTCACCCTTGTCTCATGCATCTCCTTCCCCATTCCCAAACTCTGTGCCCCAGTCTCAGTAAACTGTTTCCATTCTTCTGAGCTTCCAAGAACTTAAATAGCAGCCCAGGGAGAAAAGAAAGCAAGAGAAAACCAAATTAACTGAGAAAATCCTGCACTGACCAGGTTTACCCTGAGTTGATTAAAACTTCATTTCTATTACTGGCCATATAGGGGCTTGATATTAAAGCTTAATTCAGAAATTTTAAAAAAAATTTCACACTTGAAGTTAACCTCAAATTTTTTTTTATCTGGTAGATCTATATTGGCACAGAGTCAGACATGGTTCAGCTAAAAGCAGTTAAATTTTGCTGAAAACGGAGAGGCCTGAGACGTAGAACTAGAGCTGAAAAAGGCAGAGTCACTACCAAGAAGAGTTCCAAGGGTGGCTGGGCTGAAAGAACTCACACTGGAGAACATAGCAAGGCTCAGAGGTCCATGTTTTAGCTCTTCTCTAGCCTTGCTCCTAGAACAGGACCTGGCAAAAGCAGGTTCTCAGCAGAAAGGGTGCTGCACAAGTGAACACAGAAACAGAAACTGGGGCATTGTCCAAAAATGTGGGCAGCAGAGTCCATGATGAGGAAGCATGTTCTGAGGGAAGCAGAAGCAGATTTTCTTCGGAAATGCAGGCAGAGAGACCAAAGGCAACCCAGCTGTTTTCCAGTGGGCAGTGGGGCTCCAGCCACTGGCTTGAGGTCTGGTAAAGACTCTGATCTATGAAAGGGGCGAAAGAAAAGCAGCAAAGAGTCCAGTCCTGGGTGGGATTTGAGACTGAAGGCAGGTTCCAGGGCAGAGGCTGAAGGAGGAAAATTAGGCAGGATCCCAGGACACACAAGAGCAGGACCAGAACTGAGCCAAAGGCACAAAGGATCCCAGAGCATGACTATGCTGGGTGCAGGGTGAGCCTGGACTTAATGGTAGAGTTCAGAGGCCTCTACCTATATGTTCAGAGGCCTCTGCCTGTAAGTACAGAGGCAGAAGCTTGGGGCTACGTGGTCCTGATACCAGTGTCACCTCTAGATCATTGTTTCCCAGATTCTTCCATTTCACAGATAGGTTAAAACTGTTTCTTTGTGCACTTTTAGAAATAGACACAGGGCTGACAATTTTTCGTGATGTCAAATATTTAAAAAAGCTACCATTTATTATGACTGTCATTTCACATGCACAAAAGAACACTTTAAAAAAGTCACAGACAAAAAGATTATCTCTGAATAAAGGGAATTTTTAAAATCTGATTACATTTAGTTTTATAAAAACTGACTGTATCTTTCTTGTTTTTCATCTTGTTGTGGAGTGACAAAAAGTTTCATAGCTCAGCACTGGTCTGCAAGTCCCTGTTTTGAAATATCTGCCGCAGACTAAAGTCTTTACATTGTGTTCTAGCCTTCCCAGGCAACCACGGGAGAGGAGGAGTAGGCAGTTAGGTCCAGCTCGCGCTTGCAGCACTTGACCCTCTCACCCGCGGTATTCAAAGTAGCTCCCTCTCACTTGTTTCATATACTGTGTTTCAAAAAGCCATGCTTAAAAAAAGGGTTGAGGCTGGGCACAGTGGCTCAAGCCTGTAATCCCAGCACTTTGGAAGGCCGAGGTGACGGGACTGCCTAAATCCAGGAGTTCGAGACCAGCCTGGGCAAACTGGTGACACCTTATCTCTACAATAAATAAAAAAATTAGCTGGGCATGGTGGCGTGCACCTGTGGTTCCAGCTACTTGGAAGGTTGAGATGGAAGGATTGCCTGAGCCCAGCTGGTCGAGGTTGCAGTGGCCGTGAGCATGCCACCACACTCCAGCCTGCACAAAAGAGTGAGAATCTGACTCAAAAAAAACCCCAGCAACATTGAAAATCACTTCTAGCTTACTGTTGACGAAACGAAGATGAATCAGTAATGAAACTAAAATGTAAAAACCAGGACTTTGATTCCCACTTCAGATCCTAGAGAGAGAATGACCATATCTACTGATTTTGTAGAGTACACAATCCTACACAGAGCTACACAGAACTGGATATTTAATCACAGCCAAGATCTTCAGAGGTCCAAGGTGACCTTACCACTAAAATCCAATGTTCTAATTCTACATCTAGTCCAAGATTAGAGTTAGATCGAGGTGGCTCAAGCCTATAATCCCAGCACTTTGGGAGGCTGAGGTGAGAGGACTGCCTAAGCCCACAGGTTTGAAATCAGCCTGGGCAACTTGGTGAGACCTCATCTCTACAATAAATCAAAAATTAGCTGGGCATGGTGGTGCATGGAAGGATTGCATGAGCCCAGCAGGTCAAGGCTGTGGTGGCCGTGAACTTGCCACTGCACTCCAGCGTGGGTGACAGAGTGAGACTCCGACTTAAAAAAAGAAAAAAAAAGAGTTAGATTGGATTTTGGAATCTAGTCTGGGACCAATTCAACAATCATCTATTATATTAGCCTCCTTTACCAGGGATAATCAGAAGCACTTAAAGAACAAAAAAAAGTTGGGAGAATCTCAAGAGATATTGGGGAGCCATCCAAAGATTCTGGTGTTGAGGAATCAAGATGAGACGCTCCCAGCTCTAACAGTCTGTGAGTTTTGGCAGGTAACACTAGACTTCATCTATGCTGGCTGGCTGGGGTGGTGAGGGGGAGTGTCTGGTATAAAAGGGAAAGCAGGAAGAAGGATCAAGGCTTAGAACGAAGAGAACAGGGTCAGATTTCTCCCTGTTTCCTTTTTCCTCCTCCAGAGGGTCTGGACTTCCCTGAAGGTCAAGGCTGGAGTCTGTTCAGGAAAAAGCAGAGGACCTATGAGGATTTCATGGAGTTTATGTCCCAACTCACGGCCTGCTTTAGGGCTGACTGCTTTGGGGCGGACCCAGCTGTAAACAAACAAAAAAACCACAATAAGCTAGCATAAGATTGAGAAGGAAGGCCTAATATTTCAGGGTTATTTAGAATAACTTTTTTTTTTTCTAAAGGCATAAGGATTTCAGATCTGGCTGAAAACTGGTCTGGATGTTTATTTTCCTCATTGTCTCAGTGGGAAAAAAAAAAAAGGGTGGGTGACTCAGACAGCAGCCTCCGCCTCTGGGTTGGGGCCTGGGTCACTCTCCACTCTGTTCTTTGCTCCTCAAGAGACCAGTCTCAGCCTGGGGAGAAACTGCACATTAACCTCCCACATTTGCTCTCATCTTCTAACAAGGGTCCCCCAGGGGAGTTGAGAAATCTGATCTCAGTTTTTAAAAAATGCAAAAGGCAGGGGCAGGGAACAGGGAGGAAAAGGTCCTCCCAGGGAAGAGAAGGGAGAAAGGGAGAAGGGAGAAGAGAAAAGTCTCTGAGGAAAGGCTTCTTCCCTGGCTCTCCCACTCACTTTTATCATGGGGAAAGGATGAAGGTCATTAGAATGCATGTGAGTGGACTGCTTGGCTCCATCACAGCCCTGCCTGCTGTCAGAAATGCAGCTAGAATAAGGGATCCTGACCTTTAAGGCACCAATCAGACTCTCTGGAGAGGAAAGAGTTGTTTGAAGACCCCAATAACATTCCTCCACTGAATGCTGAAGATTTCCCCAAAAGCATTCCTATGGGTATAGTTTGACCCTCGATGGGACCCAGGACTTAAATTCTGCTGTTGACTTATTTGGGAAACTCAGGGTTTACTAGAAGTGTAAATATTTATAAAATATTTAAAGGGGGCAATCTCACTAAAATTTTGGTAGAGAAAAGGTAGGGAAGAGATAAAGAACAGTTGGTTAGAACTCTGGGAATTCTTCATTCCACAGAACTAACAACATGTGACCACTGTGAAATTCCTGCCAAGGAGTTCAAGAAGAAGGGAAAAAGCTAAAACAGTAGAGAAGATATAGAGGAGGCTCTGGCCTTATTTCAAAAATTTCAAGAGTTACCAAACAGGGCTCTGGTGAGCTAAATTCCCTGAGTTCTAACTCATAGTAGTTTGTTGGCTGCTCTAAGATGGATCATACAATCTTGCTAATTTAGCCACTGGAAGTTAATATTCATGTATAGATAGCATTTTACTTTCAGAATAGCCAGTTCTCAGTGATTATAAACTTTCTGCTTCTCTTTCTTCTAGCTGGCTGTTTTGTGACTTAGAAGTAGCCGCGATGAACAGGTCTGTGAAAAGGGGTTAGCAAAAATGAGGAGTTAGAGCTCACAGCCCTAGAATGGAGTCAAATGCCCGGATTCTAGGTCCAGCTGCTCTGCTTTCCAGCACTGTCACTTAGTACCTTTAAACCTTAGTCCCCCTACTTGTGCAACAGGAATAACACTAGCAGTTCCTGTCTATCTTGTTTTTTCCCTTAAACTCAAATGAGATTGCGTGTTTTGTAGACTGTAAGGTTCTCTAACAACACTAGATATTTAAATCATATTCTGTTCATCTTGTCCTACAGAAAAAAAATCATCACTATCACCACAACTACTACAAGGAAAACAGTGAAGTGAGCAGCTACTGCTCACAATGTGTACCTACATATTCTTCTAGCTTTACCTATAGAACCTCTCAATAAATCTTCAGAGAAGTGTAGTTACTTATTCAACATCATACGGCAAATAAATAGCAAATTGAGGCTCAAGTGCAGCTAGCTGCCTTTCAGAGTCCTTTCAGAGTGGCTGTGCAGGCCCTGGAATAGCTACTGAATAAATGAAGGAGAGAGGGATAAAAGGGAAAGAGAAGTCCTCAGCCTTGAGGATTCAAAAGGGGTCAGAGCTTTCCTAACAGTAGATGACTCCTGAGTACATGAATAATTCATCAAAGCTCTCTGCTGAGAGCTGGTTCTTTTTGTGTGTGGTACATCTGGTCAGGGACAGCTGCCCACGACTGGGCCACAAATGTGAGGACTTGGATCTGCCTGCTCATAAATACAGCTCAGAGAAGCTCTCTGCTTCCTTACTCTGAGGACTAAAGGGTATTTTGACTCCCAGAGGAAGATGGGGTTCTTACTTTTATATGTGTACATGTACACATACACATAACACAAAAATAAATCCCACATATGTGATATGAAATCTTCTTGATATGTGTCCTTAGAATTGCTTTTTCTTCTTGAGCATCATTCCTGGTTTCCTTTTGGAATGAGTTCTCTATCAGGAGCCTCTTTTTCCTCCAACCTTATGTTAATATTCAGATTCAGTTTCATTCCTGGTCTGATCTTGATCCTGCAGGTTTTATACTAGACATTTTTGCCTGGAATATGTGAGGAATGGAGGGTGGCAGCAGAAATAAGAATCTGGAGGTGGCAAGAAGGATTAAAAAAAAGATAGACTCCATCTGCCACAAAACCCCTTCCAGCTAAAAGTAAAAAAACAGAAGTTTTTATATGGCTCCCATCACAACTCTTAAACAACAACAACAACAACAACAACAACAACACACACACACACACACACACACACACACACACAGAGAAAAAGTGAGTATCTGTTTGAAGGAGGATCCCCATACAATGAAACCTCTACAGGACCAAGCAGCAAGCAGGGATATTGGACTGAACAACTCCAGGGATGCCCCTACACAGAATACAATGTGGACAGTCCTTTGGGAAATATGCAACTTGAGGTGATGTCAAGTGGGCCTATGGTCTGCCTAGATTTACCCATGGAGAAGCAGAAGGATGGGGTGAAAAAAGAAAGTGTTTTATCCCTATTCTATAAAAGGACACTGAAACTTTGATCAAGTGACTTGCTCATGTAATCACAGTGGTGATTTGAACTCAAGTGTCCTTGCCCCCAGCCTATAGATAGATTAACCAATAGAGCCTGATGACTGGATTAAAGCCCTAGAAATTGCTAAATTGGGATTATTCCAGCTGAAGAACATGAGTAATATGAGCTGATGAGGAGGGAAAACCTGGGCCAGTTGTAGAACCCCTAGTGGAAGGGGTCAGGAAGCGCTTCTAGTCCAAGGCATAGTGTCCAAAGGGACAAAAATATCCAAGCTTGCTTCTGGCAGACGTTTGTATTCCAGGAGGTCAGGGACAAAGAGACAGCATATTATAATGCAAAGTCTAACTTAAGTTAGGCTAGAATCCTGACTCTTTCACTTTCTAGCTGTGTGATATTGGGTCAAAATCACTGCTACCTCAAGAGATCACTGTGAATTTTTAGTGAACATTTACCTAAAGTCTTCAACTTTCATAGTGTAGATTCTCAACACATAACTGCTATTACTTCTTTTTGTGGCCACTGAGGGTTAGGCATCAGTACAGTGTGCTTTTCACCTAAGGCAGCTACTGACATTAAGACTCCAGTGATTGGATTGCTCTCAACAGGCCCCAGTAAAAGGCAAGTAGTGTTGCATTAAGAAGAGTTTTGGAGGCTGATGAGAATTGGGTAGCCCTTTTGAACCCATCCCAAATCAGGGGTGGGTAGACAAAGAAGATCTTTAGAGTTAAAGTGCTAGTCAGGGAAGAAAAAGTACTTGGTTTCTTCATTTGAAAAACGGCAATAGGATGGGCATGGTGGTTCATGCCTGTGATCCCAGCACTTTGGGAGGTCAAGGCAGGAGGATCACTTGAGGCCAGGAGTTTGAGACCAGACTGGGCAACATAGTGACACCGTCAACTCTACAAAAACTTTAAAAAAGAAAAGAAAAATGGAAATAAAGTTGACAAAGTGATAAAATGAAATAGGCTCTTAAACAAAAGAAAGTATTCAAATGTTCACTCCTGCTTCTTCTCAGATTCCGATTCTCAGCTAAAAAACACTGAATGGGTGATTAAGTTTTAATTCCTCACCTGAAGGTTTTATAGAAATAACTCAGTTTTAAGAAAGCCATTCAATTAAAACATAACCCATTATGCGACTGCATCTTTTAACATAACAGATTTTCCTCTGAGAGGGAAAAAAAGTCTATTGTTTTCATCAGAAAAATCACACAAAGAACCCTAAACCTCTGTCATAGACAATATCCTTGCTCTGAAAATTAAAACACTAGACACCTAATAAAATAATTCCTTAAATAAAAAGAAACTAAAGGCTTAAGGGAATATAACCTTTAGTAGACAAAGTTGTTGACAAAATGCCTGATTATCTATCACCCCCTTAATACTCCCATCCCTCTTTTCTCCCTGAACTGGTGGTATATAAGCTAGTATCACCATTCTTAGTGATGCCTCTTAAGGTACCCCTGTGACTATTTGGTTGCATACCTGTCCCTCTACCAGGCCATGATATCTGAGTCCTGGGACTCTATTGTTCATCCTTGTAGCCTTATTGGTTATAACAGTAATTTGCACAAATTAAGTGCTGAATGAATGAGTGAATGAACAAATAAATCATGCTATCAAAGAAAGCAGGCCCAGAGAATGTGTTTTTTACATTTTCATTGTACTTAGATCCTATACAGTAAGAGTAAGGATTCAGACAATACAATTTAAATATGTGATTTTTTAAGAATATATCTGCGTTCGGGCACAGTGGCTCAAGCCTGTAATCCCAGCACTTTGGGAGGCTGAGGTGAGGAAACTGCTTGAGCCCACAGGTTTGAGAACAGCCTGGGCAACTTGGTGAGACCTCATCTCTACAATAAATAAAAAAATTAGCTGGGCGTGGTAGCATGCTCCTGTAGTTCCAGTTCCTTTGAAGGTTGAGGCAGAAGGATTGCTGAAGCCCAGCAGGTCGATGCTGGGGTGGCTGTGAGCGTGCCACTGCACTCCAGCCTGGGCGACGGAGTGAGATTCCAACTCAAAAAAAAAAAAAAAAAAAAAAAAGAATATATTTGCACTAAGAGTAATTTTTGCTACATCTCAAGAATATATCTTTCTTGGTGGGAACATCTCTAATCTCATAAGGAAATAATTCAGCTAAAAGCAATTTGCTTTCTGGTTACTTCCTCCATCTCCCCAGTCCTCCCAGTCATACCTATTTCCTAAAAAGCTCAGGTACTTCTTGGACCCATTTCTCACATTCTCACATTTATGAAAGCATTGAGATTGGGTTTGTGGAGTTCTTCTGCCTGCCTCTTAATTCATTTTTTATTTCCCTTTCTCTTCTTCTTTTTTTTTTTTTAATTGAATAAGCATTACTCTTCATCAGGAATACAGGGAAAAACAAAAACAAAATCCACAAAGCCTATAAATGACAAAGATTTGGGGAAAACAGGAAATTCCACACAGGAAGATTATACCAAAGAACTTAAGAGTAAATAGAGGCTTATTATCCTTCCCCAAGGATAATCACACAATTCCTAGGCCAGGACATCTAGTCCAGGTGCGACTAGCTACATAATTTGCAGAGCCCAGTGTAAAATGAAGATGTAGAGGCCCCTGTTCAAAAATTATTAAGAACTTCAAGTTGGTAAAAGAGGGCATTAAACCATTTGTGGGCCCTTCTGAGCATAGGGCTCTGTATGACGGCACAGGTCCCATGTCTATGAAGCCTGAGGGTTCCCAAATCTGGCTGGTCATCAGAATCTCCTGAAGAACTTTTTTTAAAATTTGAGATCTAATTCACATACCATATTTCACCATTTTTAAGTAAAATACTTAGTTTTTTTCTAGTATAATTCACACAGTTGTACAACTACCATCACTATCTAATTCCAGAATGTTTTTAATCACCCCCAAAAGAAACTCTATATTCATTAGCAGTCACTCTCCATCACCAATCTACTTTCTGTGAATTTGCATACTCCAGGTTTTAATATAAATGGATCATAAAATATGTGGCTCTCTATGTTTTCTTTCACTTATGTTTTGAAGGTTCGTCCATGTTAGTACTTCATACAATTTTATAGCTGGATAATTTCCATTATATTTTTTTCAGTTATTAATAGATATTTGGGTCGTTCCAGCTCTTTGGAAGGTTGAGGCAGAAGGATTGCCTGAGCCTAGCAGGTAGAGGCTGCAGTGGCCGTGAGCATGCCACTGCACTCCAGCCTGGGCAACAGAGTAAGACTGACTCAAAAAAAAAAAAAAGAAAGAAAAATGTCAGGGTTATAAAAGAAAGACTGGGCCGGGCT
>CAUYQG010157047.1:0-48180 GCA_963574415.1 Tarsius wallacei | reverse complement strand
TTTTTGGTGGCTATTGTGAATGAGATTGCACTTTTTATTTGGATTTCTATTTGTTCATTTTTTGTGTATGGGAATGCAACTGTCATTTGCACATTTATTTTATACCCTGAGCTTTTGCCAAAGTCCTTTATCAGTGCAAGGGGGTTTTTGGCAGATTCTTTTGGGTTTTTGAGGTATAGAATCATGTCATCTGCAAAGAGGGATAACTTAACTTCCTCTTTTTCCTATTGGGATACCCATGATTTCCTTCTCTTGTCTGATTGCTCTGGCTAGGACTTCCTGAAATTACTTAGTAATATCACTTGGTTAACACATCACATTACAGTTTTTAGAATACCTATAACTGAATTCCCATCTTAGTACCTTTTTAAGTGATGCATAGTGCTGTTGTGTCTACAACTGCTTCGTTGGTGAATTAAAACCAGCTATTATTTCAGTGTACCAGATATCATGTTCTCAATCACAAGTCACAGATCCCAATGATGTTTAATATATATTTTCATATAACTGTAATTTTCAAGGCACAGGAGGTAGAGAGGTTGATGATGCTGTGTATAGTATTCTCACAAAGATGATTCTCTCCGTCTCACTGATTAGGTTTTTTTTTGGGGGGGTATGGGGCACTCTCCTTAAGGGCTGGCTCTCTTCACACTTGCAAAATGACTGAAGCATTTCCCAAATTACCTCACTGCAATCTTCACAAAACAAGTTTTCAGAAGCCTCAGAACCAACTTCCTTTCAAGTTTTATTGGCCAGGATTGGTCACATGTCATTCTCTAAGTCTATCACTGGCCAGGGAGAATATGATTATTATGACTGGTCTAGGCTAATCAGGGATTTAGGTCTCCGATCCCTAAGTCATGTGACAAATGAATAAATTTCTGAAAAAAACAAAACAAACCGTGTTTGGCAAGATAGAAGGGTTAAAGGCCATCCTAGATAGCACTAAAAGTTGCTAAATATCTAGCAACTCTTTCTTATAAATACATAATAAAAAGGAGTTTAGAAACCATTATTCATACATTATGAATAAAGAATATAAACCTTTATTTACATCTTGATTTCTGAATTTTGCACAAAGTTCTCATCTCCACTGTTGAGACCTGTTGATTACAGATTTGTGATAAACCTGATATTATCCAGGTTTAATACAAAAATTTTGGAACATATGGAATGTAAGTAAAAAACAGAAATAACTTTTTTTTTTTGAGTCAGGGTCTCCCTATGTCACACAAGTTGGAGTGCAGTGGCATGATTACGGATCACTGCAGTCTTCACCTCTTGAGTTCAGATGATTCTCCTACCTCAGCCTCCCAAGTAACTGCGACTACAGGCTTGCATCACCATGCCAGGCTAATTTTTTTAATTTTATTTTTGTAGAGACAAGGTCTCGTTATATTGCCGAGGTTGGTCTCAAACTCCTGGACTCAAGCAATCCTCCTTCCCTTGCCTTCAAAAGTGTTGGGATTACCGGCATGAGCCATCATGCTCAGTCAGAAATAACGTTAAAGCCTGCATAAATAAAAAAGAAAACTATTTGTCATTTTTAAAGTGACCATTGAACCATTTCTTCCTGTTTTGTTGTGCTCGAATCTCTTTTATTGTGAAATATTTTGAAAGGTTTTCAATGCCTCTTCACTCTTAGTTGTTGGAAAGATAACGTTTATTATTTAGAAATGGATTTTCAGAATGAGGTCACTCTTAGAATGATTCATTCTCTAGGCCTGGTTTGGCTGCACAATTCAATCCCTTCATGAAAATGGTCCTTGTATCCAATGGGAGGCTTCACATTTCACTCGTGGAGAATTTATTATGCTTTTCTTAAGAGCCTCACTTCTTCTGATGTTTAAAAATCATCTTGCTCGAAACATTTAACTGAAATGTATTTTGTATTTACCAGTGTTTGAAATGTTGGATGATGTTTAAAAGTCCATTAATACACAAAAATGTACATTCTTTGTAGAGTATACTTCACAGAGCAGAGAAATATTATCCTTTACAAAGCCATTGAACAGGAGGTTTGCTGCAAAAAATCAAAAAGTGTTCTTGTTTTCGAGTGCTAGAAAGTACCCAGTGGCCTAAAATATCCCAGGATCAGAACACTAGTTAGGAGTAGAAATATAATTATACTTTTTCCTCTCTGGTTCTAATCAACAGAGAATTGGTAGGAAGTTCTGTGGGTGACAGGATTATATTTAAGTATGGTTGCAGTCAGTAGTGGGAAACTGCCAGGGGAGTGGGGACGGGATTGGCAGTTGACGGAAACTGCCAGGGGAGGGGAGGGCACACCTCATCCGCAAGGGTACCTTCACAATGAACATTTGTGCACCTAACCCTGAATTGTACCCAACATCTTTAAAAATAAATAAATAAATAAATAAATAAATAAATAAATAAAAAGAATGGTTGCAGTCAACTGTTCAATAATCCTTTAAAATTGTGGACATGAGATGACAATTTATTTTATTTTCACAACTTACATAACCCATTTGAAAACAGCCAAACACCTGCGCAGGGACCATAATTTACAACCAAAGACCCTGACAAAGGAGAACTTGTCAAGTCAGGCCCTGCTTGGTTTGCTTATTACAAAGGAGCGGACGCCCCATGAAGACCTGCAGGAAGCCGGGCTGTAAGTCCGGTGACAGACAAGAGCCAGGAGATTGTGTCTTGAATAAACAGATGATCTTTAAAATGGCAATCTGCTTTAATAGCTTGAGAGGACAAGGGAGTATGAGTAAAGAGAGAGCAGTCTCTCTCTTTTTTCCTCCTGTGAGCTCAAGCAGAAACATGAGGGGAGAAGACACAGTCCTGCATAACTGGGTAATTAGTAAAGGACACTGCACAGCTTCAAAGTGCAAGAGAAATGAGAAATACACTTTAGATTTAAATGCATTGCGAACCTAGCATGAATTTTATTGGAGAAAATGACGATGTCTTCCAACATAGTGATTTGGAAGCAGGGGAGCATTTACTGTTCTGAGCTAGTACTTTTACTCAAGAAAGCTTAAATATTATTTTACATCAGTTTAGGATAATATCTCACAAGGTATGTAGAACAAAATAATTTTTTTAAATTTAAAATAAAATATTTTTAGAAGCAGCTTTTAAAAAAACCGGTAGACTTGGACTGTGTCAGACTTTCTGATGGCAAAGATTCTTTGCTTGGGAAAACTTTAGCCAGACTCATGGAACTCTGTACTTCCTTATAAAATCCAGCATCAGCAAAGAATGCCCCCAAGTCAGTTTAACAAGCAAAAACTTATTATCCTTGATATATCTGATTACCTTCCATATCTGAATAGTTCCTCAGGTTTCACCATCTACCTGGTGAAGTCTGATCACTCTAGCCTGTCTTCAGCAAGAATCCTGTTAGGTCAGTTTAGTCAAAATCCCCTCTTAACCTTGAAGTTTCTTTTAGTAATATTCTGTCCACTGACCCCCACCCTTCCCTTTGCCTATAAATTTCCACTTGCCCTCCCTATATTCACCGTTGAGTTCAATCTCTCTCTTCTACTGCACGACCCCTTTACGGGGATCCCTGTATTGTGATGGTCCTGAACAAATTTCTCACCATGGTTTAACGAGTATCATCGAACAACTTTCCTTCTTTGACCCTGAAGTAGAGTAATAGAGCAATAGAAAATTGGATCCAAAAAAGATGGAAAATTAGTACATCAGATTCTTATTTAAAAACGAGACAGCTCAGTCCCAGGAAATTTAAATGTCTTGCCTAATATCATGACAGTTGAACAAATGGTACCAAAACTCCTCTGAGCTGGTGCCTTATCCCTTCTGTGTTCCTATTTAGCTTAGATTTTTAATATTGGAAAAAAATCCAGTTAGATAAAGTGACTGTTGTAAGGGAAACATTCGATGTTAAGACTTAAAATATAATGTCTTATAATAACAAATTTTCAGATTTGTGTGGCTTTTATGCTTTATGATAATTATGTATTGTTTTTTTAGAGTGCTTTTTACCATACTCCATAACTAGTGTTCCATTCCCTGCATTAGGTCAATTGATGTTTTTATAAGTTCCCAATTTTCTTTCTATTGTATATGATTTTCTCAGTAGAAATTGCTTATATTATTTTCTTTCCCAGAAAATAATCTCTGACTTGGATCTGGTGTCAGGTGAGCATTTCTTTTTGATGCTATTCCATCAAGAGATATAGAAGTAATGACAAAGATCTGGAAATGGAAATAGCAATCTCCTAATAAATCTGATTGTAGGATAAAGCTGAATTTTTACATTTCAAGAAAATGTATTTAAAGCTGGCTATTCCACGTGTAGTTAGTTGTGGGGATGGTCCGTTTTTGAGATGCTAGATACCAGAATGCATAGGACCCAGAAGTACTGGAAGGCCAAAATTTAAGATGTGCAAATTTCATTATAATCTCTGCTGGTTGGACTTTAAAGGGAGGTCTCTGATGGGCTCAACAATGTTTTTCACATTTTTGTGAAAGACAGCAATAAAAGAAATATGTCTGAAGATGGACAGGTATGGAAAAGAAAATTGCGTCAAATAAACAATAACTTTGCTGAGGGCAAAAGAAGTTTAAACTAGACAGCGGTCTTCAAGTATTTGATGACTGAATGTGCGAAAGGGAGACGAGGCTTAGTACAGTGCTAGAGATCAGAACTATGGAAAAGAAAGGACATTAGAATAAGGAAGACTTTGCCCCAGAATGAGAAAGAATTTTACAGCCAAATAGAGACTCCAAAGACAGCCCCACTTCCCTGCCCTCCCCCCAGCTCCCTGCAATAATCAGTTCACTTTGCAGGTGGCAAACTCATATTCCCCGGCAGCTTTTCTGAGCTGCAGAAGTGCGTCAGATGGGAAAGTTGATTTCACAGTTTTGAAGATAGATGTCTCCCAATACAAGGTTTCTCTAGTGTTATTTTTATTCACAGCTTCACAATGTTGGAAGAACCACCTTCCGAAGACATGAGGGGGGAGATAAAAGCCTGCTTTTATATTTTATTCCTTCATTCATAATCTACATTATATCTCCCTAGGACTTAAAATGAGATGATAAGATTAAGCTAAATGTTTATCCCCTACAGTCTCTCATCATCAACCATATAATGTTCAATGTGAAAATGAAAGACTAAGTTAAAAGTAACAGAGCTGGGATGTCCTTTGAACATGCACTTGCAGAAAGAAAATGAAAATGGGAATAACCAAAGAAACACTGTTTTCCATGTGGCTCCTCCTTATTATGTCTCCTTGCTTTTTCTTCTCTCATCCAGCCTGAAACCATATAAGCAGCAGCATCTCTTTTAATAGAAAATAGAAACTTCGTGTGATAGGTGGTACAGATGTACCCTGAATAGTGAAGCCTTTGATTTGAATGAGGAAGGGCTGTGGCTTGATGAGAGGAAAGAGGGAATTTGCAATTGTATGAGTCAAGGGCTTCTCATTCAAGTAGCAACCTTCTTAGTCCTAAACTGTGATGGATGTTTAAGGGCTTTTCATATCGTAAACACAACATAATTTTTACCTATGCCATCACTTTCATTATAACTAATTTCCGATATTCTAAGACACCCTCATTAAGGAAATAAAATGTTTAAACCGAAAAGGAGAATTTTATTTTTCTTCCAAACAAATTACCAAAGTTTTCTTCCAACTCTTACCAAAGTTGATCCCTGCCTGCCAAATCTGGGGGATATTTAGATCTAATATACTCATTATCTTATTCCAGATTGTTCTATTTTTACTCATGGGATGGTCCTGCTGTGTCTATGTCATCCAGGTGACTTATTCAAATATTCAAACATAGGTGAGTAAAGGTAGAGTCCTTTTCTTCTACTGATATTTTGTCTCCAAGTTGCTATTAATTCATTGCTCAACACATTTTAAGTATGGTTATAAACTTGGCTAAAAATTACTATAATACTCACATTGTAATTCAGTTCATTCACAATTTTTCATTTTTTCCAAAGGACATAGTGGTATTTTAAGAAATACTTTGTATAATTATATATTGAGTCCTTGTATAGTTCCATGGTCTATTTTTAATGGAACTAGGCTAATTTGTATAATCTCTGCTTGTTTCTCTTAACAACTGTTCATACCAGGTGTTTAAAAATTCATTTGATAGTGTGGCAAGAGAACAGTGACTCTATATAGTTTCTAGACTCCTGTATTTATGCATTTTTCAAAACTACTTCTTAAAAAAAGAAAGACTTGTGGAATGCTATTATAAAGTGATTTAATTTTTGTTTCCTAGACTTTACAAACCTACTGAGTGGGTATGTACTCCTCTAACAAGAGTTTAGGCCAATTTCTAGTCACTCTCAGGTACTAAATGTTCCGCTTCAGTAATTAATATGTCATCACCCTCCTCGAAACTGCTGATGAACGAAAGAGCTTTGGCTGAACTTTTTTTTTTTTTCCTTCTATTTTGGTACTTTTGTTTCTCACAATTCACCTTGCCTACCAAAATTTGTGACTTTTTTGGAGAAGGACCAGGACAAAGGAAGGAGAAAAGAAGACAGAAGGTTCCACTTGATTCATCTGGTCTAAGCCAGTGATATATTATCTGGTCTAGGGAAAATATCTCTCCCTATCTGCCTGTCCCTCCCATTTACTTTTGTGGGATCTTTGCAGAACTGCCCTTATCTTTGGAATTCTCAACTGCATTTTCTTTGAAGCCAGTGTTATACTCTCCCTGAATGATTGCCTTGGCCTTGACTAACCTTTATTTTCATTTGCTTCTTTTATTGTGGTCTATTTAGTCTTAAAAGGGGTTGTTAAAAATAATCAAGATGTGAGATAAATTATCTATGTGTCCAAAACAAGTGGTCACCAAATTTAATAAACATGGTTTTAAAAAAATATTTAGACCCAACATATCAATCTGCTATTTGTAACTCCAGGATTTGAGAAAGATATATACATGTTTGTTTATAGAAATGGTCTGCAAGCTATAAAAGAAAAACAAAACTGGCGTCAAATGTGTTATCAGGATTCCTATGAAGCATGTTTAAGATGTGGGAGATGCAAGATGAAAGGAGGTCCCTAAATGGTCTTTGAGAGGAGCTGCCCGCTGATTATAGGAAAAAGAAAGAAAACGTGTACTAACCTGTACTGTGCTGTACTCTGAGATATAGCAGTTTAATTTTTGTGGCTAGCATGACCTGAGCAAGAAGAGCAAGATAGCGGTTAGTTGCAATGAATTTCTTTTTTCTTCAGTACTCCCTGTATTTTAGAAGGAGTGTCATTAGCAACTTCTTGATCTGATTCCATGATCTTGAGGCCATAGTTTTTGGTGTCCATTCTTCACCTTCAGATGTAATAGCTTGTCAAGGGTGTAGGAGCTCCTGATACAGCCCTACAGAGCCACGCTGGAGTGTGATGGGACTGACAGGACCCCCAGAGGATCAGTTCTGAATTGTTGTTGATGCCATTACAAGTGGCTCATTCACAGTCCTTCACCTCAGCCTTTCTGACAGTGTGCAAGTCCTTCAGTTTCCTCTATGAAATGTATCCCTGCTTAATAAACTGAGACTATCTTTTTTTAACTTTTTTCAATGAACTTTACGCAGTTTTCAACTTTCACAATAAACTTAAATAATTACCAAGAATGCAGATAATTAGGGTTCCAAAACAGAATATTCATGTTAGTTATAACAGAAGTTCTCCAGTTCTCTTCGAATGGGCAACATGGTTGGTTCCACGTTTTTGCTATTGTGAATAGCGCTGCAATAAAGATGCGTGTGCAGGTTTCTTTTACACAGAGTGATTTGAGTTCCTCCAGGTATATTCCCAGAAGAGGGATTACGGGGTCGTATGGAAGGTCAATTTTTAGATCTTTTAGGAATTGCCAAACTGTTTTCTACAGAGGTTGTACTAGTTTTCACTCCCACTAACAGTGTAGAAGTGTTCCCTTTTCACTGCATCCTCTCCAGTATCAGTTGTTTTTTGAGTTCTTGATGATGGCCATCCTGATTGGAGTTAGGTGGTATCTCAGTGTGGTTTTAATGTACATTTCTTTGATGATTAGTGGGGCTGAACATTTTTTCATGTATCTATTGGCTGCTCGTACGTCATTTTCTGAGAAGTGTCTATTCATATCTTTTGTCCACTTTATAATAGGGCTGTTTGTTTTTTTCTTTTCAGCACATTTGAGTTCCTTATAGATGCTGGATGATAGGCCTTTGCCAGATATACACGATGGAATACCACGCAGCTGTAAAGAAGGACAAAATTATGAACTTCGCAGCACTTGAATAGACTTAGAGTCTATAATACTAAGTGGTCTATCACAGAAACAAAGAACTGAGTACCACATGTTCTCTCTCATAAGCAGACCTTAAACAATTATAGTATTAATTATAGTATTAAACATAATACTATAAGAAAGGGATTGGCAGTAGTGGGAAACTGCCAGGGGAGGGGAGGGGCACACATCACCAACAGGGGAACCTGCCTAATGACCGTTATATACCTTACCATGAATTGTACCCCACATTTTTAAATTAAAATAAAATAACATTTAAAAAGTGAAAGTAGACCTGGAAGCTTGAAAGGGAAAAAATATATAGTCATGGGAAAAAAATACGGTCGAGATATGGAACATATTAGGGGACTATAATTTCTTAGAAACAATGCCCAGATTTTAGGTTCCTTACATAACAACAGTCTATTTTCCCTTATATCACAGTCTAATGTGAGTTAGAAAAAAGCCCTGCTATCTTCAGTCATTCAGAGCCTCTGCCTGCTTGCCCAAGGTATTCACACCTTATTGTGTTCAGCAGGGCTACCAACTATCCTGATTTGCCCAGAAAAACCAGAGCGATTGGTCATGCCAGTCTCAGAATTCTCTCCATTCAAAACGTGGATGGAGAATGAGAAGTGGAACCATGCAAGGAAGGTGTGTATGGGCCAGATCTGGGAGTGGCATGTGTCAATTCCATGTAGACTTCTCTGCCTTCAACTCAATTACAAGGTTACACCGAACTGCAAGTAAAACTGAAAAATAAAAATATGTTTTTGTTGTTTATAAATTACCCAATCTCAGGGATTTTGCTAGTAGCATATACCGACAAAGATGATCACCAAAAAAAAAAAAAAAAAAAAAAAAAAGAATATAACCTCTTAACTTTGTTTGACTTATCCTCATTCGGGTTTTTGAACCTGAAATATCTACATTCACAAATATTCAGTAAAGCCTCATCTTCCTTGGGAGCATGGATAAAACACGACTTATTCCAGCTTTAATTAACTTTTATTGACGTCTTACTGTATATCAGACACTATTTTAAGTAAATGAAGCTTTTGCTGATTGCACCAATCTATTATGATGATTAGTATTTATCATTCAGATTTATATTTGTAGCTACTTTCACATACAACCTTAAAGTTTAGCATTTTTCTTTCATTCACTCCTTCATAAGAATGTAGATTCCTTCCTAAAAGAATATACTCTAAATTTCTTAAAAACTCAAAATATTTCATGAATAAATAAATATACACAAAATATTTCATGAATAAATAAATATAAAGTAAAAGGAATTTGGAGTAGCATTTTACTTTGAAACAACTTACAGTTTTTCCAAATTTGTAAAAAGTTACCATGAGATTAAATTTGTTTAATTGGTGTGTGTGTGCATGAAATCAAACGGAACACATCTGGCTCATGGCTTGGGACAGGGAATGTTGGGCAAAGGATTGAAGTATAACACGAAGCAGCATATTGTAGTTCAGATTTCATGAAGGCAAGGTTGGTGTCCTTTATGAGAAAAATCAATATTGGTCTTTCTCGCTACTCACTAAAAATCTTTAAAACAAAACATTTCATTATGAAATGGTTTATTGGATAGAATACAGCAGTAAATGTACAAAATGCTCCAAAACACATATATAGCACCAGAACTTTTGGAAACTACTTGTCTACAAAAATGTAAAACCACATTTGCTGTTTAAAGTCCATAGAATGTATATAACATCTAACTGTGTCTGTGCGTGTGTGCTACGTAAAGTGGGTACTCAATACAGATTGCTTATTGATGGATACTTTTCTGATTATGACTTTTTTAAAAACTATATTCTATAATGTTACACTCCATGAAAGAGACATTTACTGAATTAGTTGCTGAAACATTGATTGAATTAATATTACATCGACACATTTATTGATTTATGAAATGTGTATTAGTTAGAAAACATGTTATTTTAGTGCAGAGTTTTTAAACCTAGGCACTATGACATTTTGGGCTGGCTGTTTCTTTGTTTTGAGGGCTGTCCTGTGCATTTTAAAGTGTTTTGCACCATCCCTTACCTCTCTACATGGTAGTAGTAACTCCAAACTGTGACAACCAAAAGTACAAAATTATGGTTGGGTGGGGGAAGGGGGGAGGCAACCTCTCCCTCTCCAGTATAAATTGATGCTTTCTTGGTAAAGAAGGTGTAAAGATAAAAGACATCACTAGAATTTCTGCTCAGGTCCTATATGCTTTTATATATGTTATATGAGTTTTTTTACATATAACATATATAAAAGCATATAGGACCTGAGCAGAAATTCTAGTGATTTAATCTCCCTTGGAAAAAATCCATGCACATTTCATTTTTTTGTTTTTTTTTTACAAATTTATAAAACAGAAGTAGAGTCTAAACATTTTTTTAAAATGCATCATAACTCTACTCATCTCTGCTGCTTGACTCAATAGGCCTGGTATCTCTGCTATCCAAAAATTGGCCAACTAATCTTTTACCGATGATGCTTTGTGAGACAACAAAATTTGTTCTTAAAGACCATTTTTTTCTAAAGTGCTTCAGTGACTACAAATCCACAAACTAACAAAGCAGGGAGGAAGTGTAGAAGACTGTACTGAGAGTGATTTCTTGACTCCTAAGGTGTGCTTGATGGACAATAACTCAAATAGTCTGGGGACCCTGAAGTCCTGAATTATAGCTCATCAATTTCTTAAATGCTAGAATTGTTGAGAATGGCCTACTGTGATATGTAGAATAATTTTGTACTTTTTATCCTAATTAGACAAATGTCAAAAGAACATTTGAATTAAGCTTGATGCTGAAGTTAAGTATATCAACTCACTTTCATTTGTGGAAATCTGATAGAGGGTTTTATTGTTTTTGTTTTGTTTTTTGTAAAATAAAGTAAATTTTTTGAAAAAAATCACTACAGATTCTTTCAGGCAATAAAAAAAAAAAAAAACTAAGGGAATACCATGAACAATTTGATACTCATTAATTCAACAAACGAAAAGAATTGGACTGGTTCCTTGAAAACCAGAAATTGCCCCAATTCAGCCAGGATTATCTTAATAACCATCTAAGCATTGAAGAAATTGAATTTATAATTCAAAAGCTCCTGAAAAGGTTATCTGCAGGACAAAGTGGTTTTGCTAGAGAACTCCACCAAGCATTCAAAGAATTAGTGTCGATTTTATATAACTCCTTCAGAATATAGACAAGGAAACAATGCCTCCCATGTCATGCCAAAAACTCGTGAGAGGTTACCGTGTGCATTTTAAGATTAACTTGACACTAAACGAGGCAGAGACAATACAAAAACAAAGCGAAACAAGCTACAGACCCCAAACAATATCCCCCCTACACAGAGACACAGAAATCCCCAATGAAACACCAACCAAGAGAATTCTGAAGTATCTGAAAAGGATTATACACCATGACCAAACGGGGCCCATTCTTATGAATATTTAAGCCCGATCTGTGTTTATTCAAAGGAGCCAACAAAAATTAAGATACTGCATTGATAATTGCCATGCCTGGATAAATCTTTCTGAGTTCAGAAATGGTTTTATAAAACAAAGTTTGTTGTTATTTTAAACCGCTAAGTTTGGGATGGCTTGTTATGGAGCAATAAACAAGTGAAACAGAGAGGGACTTCAAGAGTAGTTTCTGATATAAAAATATAGAATATTTGGCATTTGTTTTGAGGCCATCGGTAGGTGAAAGCTGGAAAGGTAAAATGGCTCACTCAGGAGCCATTAGTGGAAGCTGGGGAAATGGGGATTTGTGTCATCTAACGACAGAAAAATTAGCAAACCTGTCACCTACAGTAACTTGGCAGATAGAAGAAAACGTCTCCATGAACTGTTGGATCTTGCTAATAAGATCTTTGCAGGCAGACGGTTTAAAGTACCAATTGGCTTATTTTAGATGTAAATGATAAGACATTGCAAAGAGAAGTGAATTAAAGAAGGAAGTGTTCTGTTTCTTAGCAGAATTTAGAGAAAATATACTGGGTACAGAATAATCTCATCCGCCACAAAAACATTCTGAAAGTGAGAAATGAGATTTGGATCAAGATCAAATCAAGGGCATGTTAGAGAGTAATTTAAGGCAGAGGATAATAGGATCTTTCAATTTATAAAGGAGGACTCTGAGAACGTTAAGAGTATTATTCTCCAGCAAAATGACATGTTAATCAAAGGAGAAAGTGATGTGCCTCAAACATAATTGTGTGTAAGACATGTATTTAAAAGAGTGGACTATAAACTTCAAAAGTTTTTAAGGGAATCACACTAGCTTAGAATAAAAGGGATTGAGTTTGTTCATAATGGGGACTCTGGGTGCCCAGTTTTCTGTGGGAAGGAGGCAGCCTCCAACCATGCAAACCTAGGCTGTTTCTTGAGAAACAGGAAGGATTTCTGAGAGTTCAGAGTTGCGACCCCAAAGGGATCTATCATAGAAACAAAGAACCGGATACTACATGTTCTCACTCATAAATGGGTCCTGAACATTCATCAGATACTACATGTTCTCACTCATAAATGGGTCCTGAACATTCATCACAATAGAACAAAGGAGGGGCCAGCAGTCACAGGACACCGCGAGGGGAGGGGGTCGGGACACTTAACAACACAAAAGTTACCCGGTCCCAAACCAGGGGAAGTGAGGACCCATCGGAGGCCCAAACTTCACCTGCACATCCATTCCTTATGTTCCCTATCCTGACTTGTACTCCACACCTTTCTAATAAAATAAGATTAAAAAAAAAAATCCAAGAGTCCTAAACCACAATGGATTAAGGAATTACATCTATGGAGTAGAATCAGACCCTCACTGAGGAATTATTTCTGATTCTGAGAGTCTAAGAACTGCCATGGAATCCATAACCATTAAGAGTTTTTTGCCCCCCCCCCCTGCTCCCCACCTTGTTTTGAAGGCAGTATCTGTTAAAGCTATCCTGCCCTTCCCTCATCATTTTATTTTGTGTGAGAGGGTGGGGTAATTTTTCTTTTTAGTTTACAAATCACGGGGTCAGCATATCTATTCAAGGTGCTTCACCGGGAAACTACATTCAGTCTCTCTCACCTGTACCTGGAACTGATTTAGAGAATGAGATCCAGACTGAATCTAAAACAGATGTTGTCATTGACTGTAACTTCACAGGTCTAAAGAGAGGCGGCATGTATTCTGCATTGGGAACTGAGTAGTGACTGCGATAGATAATTGCGATTCTCACCATGAATCATGCTTTTCCATTTCTTTTTTCATGTGATGCTAGCCTTCCGTTTATTAGTAATTATTTCTCCACTGTCTTTAATCCGGGCTGGTACTGGAACTTTCTTTGGCCAACACAACGCGATGGAAATGACATTATGTACGTTTCAGATCCCTGCCCCTAAAGGCCTTGACTTTCCTTTCTCACTATTTGGAACTCTGAGATCAGTGATTTTTTTGTTTGTTTGTTTGTTTCCCCAGATGAAAAACGTCCTCAGAGGAAAACATTTTGCTGATGTGGAAGAGATAAAACAAAAAAACGGCAGAAGCACTAAAAGGCATCAACCCTGACAAATTCAAAAATTCTTTTGAGCAGTGGAAAAAGCATCTGGATAGGATATTGCTTCAAACAGAGAATAATTTGAAGGTGATGGAAGTTTAAAAGTGTAAGAATAAATGCTGGTTTTGGGGGATCCCTCTCAGTTTGAATAATTTACTCCACAGAACAGGACATTGAAGAGAGATTCACTTCTGTCTGCAATTCTCAATCGTATAATGATGCATATTCCATTCTTAAGAAAAATTTGATTTATTGACTTATGTACCTTGATTTTTTAGCAGATAGCACTCATTGCCAAGATACTTCTAAAATAAAATTCATTATGAATTTATTAATTACCTAATTACTCTTGGAATAAAAGAGTCCTATTATCCCTCATTTATGTTCATTTGATCTGTTTCCACGTTTTTATAGATACATTGAAAATTTTAAATTAGAGAATTGAATTTTCAGTTCTTGATCACAGTCAATTCAAAGAAGAGTCGATCTGTGATGTTTTGTTTAAATGGCAAATCTTGACTTAATATGAGTAAATAATTTCATTCATTGTTAGCATCTATCTTTCTCATGTACCTTTTATTTGATCAGTTGGATGTCATTCTTTTTATCTATTTGAGATTCTATAGAAATATTCAATCTGGCATTAAGAAATAATCCATAAATATCTTCTCTCTCAAACATCTTCATGCAAACCTGCCACATCTTACTTAAAAGACTTACTGCTTACATTTTCTTTTTGGAAACTTCTCCTATTTTTACTTCTATAAAAGCAGAGGGAGAAAAAATATTCATTTTTATCATTTGCTATTATTGGAAATGTATTTATTCATCTCATTAGCAAACATTTACTGAGCAACCAATGTCCTGACACAAATATATATGTGAAGCACAGATTTTCATGTGCTTATTTATTTAGGTTTGCAGGATTGTAGGGTTCAACTGAAAAATGTAAAGAATGAAATAAAAGGATAGAGACCTACGTTATAGCAGCAGCTAACACAATCGGGCCTTTGGCTGGTTCTCAGGAATCATTTTTCAACAGCTGTCCTTGCTTACTTCAACCTTGTGTCTTGATATCTCCGAGCACCAAATCCACCTGCTCAGAGGCCTTCTCTGAGGATTCCACAACAGCTTTCACTTTCACTGTTCTCTCTCCCTTTCTGCTGATTTGCTTTTCCTCAGAGTACAGATCACTGCTTGACATTATATTAACAATTATGTATTTATTTCTCTTTCCTTTCTATTATGATAGACTTGCAAAGAAAAAAGTTTGTCTGTTGTGTTTATTTCTGCATCAACAATAACTAGAAAAATAACTGTCCTAGAAAAAAATGATAAAGAGTTGTTCCAAAAAAATGAAAAAAAACATAGGATTTTCTATCCGAGTCAGTGGGTCAGAAAAAAATCTTGCATTTAAGTTCAGAAAAACAAGGAATTAGCCAGATGACAAGACAAAGCAAGAAGAACAAGAATGGGGATATAAAAAGTGGAGGTAAGAAACTATTTTTAACTGTTGCATAAACAATTGTTCAAACTAAATATTTCCTGTATTGTCAGCCCTAGAATTGTTTGGAAGTAACAGTGTCAGAGACAATTTTAAAAAATTTTCTTCTCCAAATACAAACAAAAACAACTTATAAAAGTATTTAAATTAAGAAATGTATTTATGTATATGTATATATCATCTATTCTTAGAGAAATTACCTCAAGTTAGGATGATAACATCACAACACTTCAATTAAATACATATATACATCCTTAGGGTCATCAGTAACATGAGGCTGTCTTAGCCAAAGTATGATTTGGAAATTCATGGAGTAATATAGGGTCATAATTGCTATTTTCAACTGCAAAATTCAAAAAGGAATGTAAACCTGGAGTTTGTGGTGACTTACTTGTTTAGGTGATGCCAAATCTCATTTGGAAGACTTGGTATGTACTCGTGTAGGACTATTATGTGAACATTCATACTTTTTACTTCAGGAATTAATGTGTTGATCATGTGATATTGAGTGGAGAGAGAACAGTAGAAGTGAAAGCTATTGTGGAAACCTCAGAGAAGTCCTCTGGGCAGGTGGATTTGATGCTTGGAGGTATCAAGACACAAGGTTGAAGTAAGCAAGGACAGCTGCTGAAAATGATCCCTGAGAACCAGTCAAAGGCCCCTTTGTGCTAACTGCTGCTATAATAGAAGTCTCTATCCTTTTATTTCATTCTTTACGTTTTTCAGTTGAACCCTACAATCCTGCAAACCTAAATAAATAAGCACATGAAAATCTGTGGTTCAATTTGTGTCAGGACATTGGTTGCTCAGTAATGATTAAAAATTATTTATTCTTAAATTTGGCAAAAATTTTGAATTCTGAAATTAGACACTGAAGTTATTAAATAAAAGATTGGGTACCCATGTAAGGTTAAAACATAAAATATTTCAATGTTAACCTGTTGTACAATATAGAATTAAGAAATTTTGCAACCATATGACATATGAGCAATAATTAAAGTATGTTAAGATTGTATAAAATGGAGGATAAAAACACTACTGCACAAAAAGGAATTTGAAAGTTAATAGAAAGAAAATTTAAAGGTATATGTGAAAAATGGCTCCTAAATGTGTTTTAAAAATTAAAATATACTAATAATTAAAATTAAACTAAGATGACGTAATTTACTATTAAATTATCAAGTTGTACACATTTTTATAAGAAAAAAATGCCAAGAAATTGAAATTATTCTTTTAAGAGTTTTTAGTTATTGCTTTAGAGTCATACAATTTTTAACTTTAAGAGATCTTAGAAAGAATGTACTCTGGCAGCTTTAATTTATTATATATTATTAATTATTTGTATGTAATGATTAAGTAATGTTTAACTATTAATCATAATTAATATGTGTGTAATAATTCATCCCCTTTCCACACATTTTACCTAGGGTCCTCTTGGTGCCAGGGTTTGGGCTAAGTAGATTAGAAGAGTCAAAGCCCAGACAGATCCTTGTGTTACTTGAACCGAAACACAGAGGAAGAGTCAGATAAAAACCAAGTAGACAGATACTAAAACAATTATGAGTCTATAACAAGGGATACAGAGAAAGTGGACAAGAAACTGAGAAGGAAAATATTGGTAGTAAACACTGTTCTTCTCTGAGGAGATAACGCTAAAGAGAGTTAGTATGAGACTGGAAATAAAGAAGCATGTTTTAAGTGTGGTCTGCCACACGGAAGCTAAATTAGGGTTGTAGCCTCAGTTCTTTGATTCAAATTAATTTATATTCTTAAATACATTTATGTTTATTTTGTCATATTAAAACTCAGAGTGGGCAATATCAGTAGGATATCTAATGTTCTGCAAAGTTGCTGCTAATTCAACCGAAGTAAATATCGCATAAAGATTCAGGAAATAAAACTTTTACCAAAGTCTAGTTCATTTCTGTTGTGACTAACAAGCGAGTTTAGCAAGTCGGTAGAGTGCTAGATGTATGCCGTCTTCTTAGGTGTTTCAACCCAATGACTAACAGAGTTTGATGACATATTTGACCAAATGAAAATCTCCGTGATAATCTTAAGACATTTAGTCTACCTTTCAACGCTGGCAGCCTTTTTTTTTTTTACTCTTGGATTTCAAATACGTTGTTACTCACACTCTTAATCTCAGAAATTCTATTGATATAAAGTTCAAAATGCTAAAACGTTTGGTGCCATTATCTTGAAACCAGAACTATATGTCTTTCACTTGGGTTTTCTATAGCCATTTTCTTTTTCTTTTTGTTAACAAAAGGGCAACAAAGAAATTATGACAGGACAGATTATGAAAGGAATATTTCCATTGTCATGTATCACATTGATTGCTCCTCTTGAACAATATCTCTCTCTGTACTCCGTTTGCCTTCTCTTTCCTGTAACAATTAGATCAAAGGCAATTCAATAGGATATCTTTAAGCCAGGCAGGTTGGGTTAAAAAAAAAAAAAATTATTCTCTTCTTAACGGTAGCTGTGCACCTTGTACGGCTTGTATTTTCACCATAAATTCTCAAGGATGATCTTCCATAATGCCCAGCATGGCCATTAATACACTAGGTGTAGAGTAATTGGGAGAGGGAATCAAAAGTTTGACAAAAGACTGGATGAAGTGCAAAAGTTCATTTCATCTTATCAAGAAAAGTAGTACCCTCAGGAAATTTTTAAGCCATGCCCCAAGGCAGAGTTCTCTACATTTGCAGCACACCATCTTATTTTCTCAGAGAGCAGATCAGTTATTTTGGCTTTTTTCAAAGGAGAAGAGAAATGCCGACTGGAGAATAAGTTTTGGGATATGAATAACAGTACCAAAATAAAATCATACATATTTAAGATGACATATTAGTAATGCTTGCTCATGTACATTGTATATAACACTAATGCAAGACTGATTTTTCCCCCTCAGGAGTGCTACACTCCCAGAGTGGGATTATTGCTTCATTAAATTATGTGAAGTTTGTCAAATCTTATAGAGGATGGCATCATAACCCAAAGTAGCATCTCAATGCTGGGCAGAAGTGAAGAGTAACGTTACTATGATTCATTCTTAGAAGCAGGCAATGCACTGAGATGCACCATGCATACATCTGTTAGAGAGGTGGAATGACTCCACATAGAATAAATAACCTTTTGGAGAGGAGTGTAATGCATGCGCAACATTACAGCTTGGTGGCTAGACTTACGACTTGGCTGACGTTTCCATGATCAGCTCTGCTTTTCTGGAACTTGTCTCAGCTCTACCAATAAACTTAGCAGGAGAACAAGTCTATCTAGGAAAGTTTACAAACGGTAGATATTTAAATAAATAATGTACATATATAAATTCAATTTAAAGACAGACTCTCAAATAGAAATGAATCCATATTTCATTTCTATTTGCGTTTGAGAGGGTATGTCAGATCAAAAGGGTGGCCTTGATTTTTCAAAAATAAATAGGTTGATGGCTCCAAGTATGCTGATGGTGGCATTCCAGTTAGATTGCTAGCTGACTGGGGAACAGATGAAAGGGTATGGTTAATAAAATAAATGGCATGGGTAGGCTCAGCTTCCCACAATCACTTCATGGCAGTACCCTGAAGTTTGGTAGTTGATGAATTCCAACCAGGGTCAAGTGCCTTCCAGGCCAAAGCAATTCAAAACTGAATAGGCAGGAGGAAGAAGAAACCTGGGACAGAAGCTTCCATGTTCTCACACTGCCCTCTAAAACAGCAGCCTCTAGCCACAAGCCACACATGACCGATTCCTTTTCATTAGATGAAGATTAGATACAATTAAAGATTCTATTTCTCAGTTTGACTGAGACTGAATTTGGAATGTTCAGTAGCCACGGGAAACTCATAGCTATCATTTGGAGAGCAGAGACAGAGCATTTCCATCGCTGCAGAAAGTTCTACTGGATAGCAGTGGTCTAGTTCTTCCTTTGCCAGGGCAGCTTGTTCCTGTGTTCTTTTCCGTACTGGGTCATTATGTCTTCAGTATATCTGGCCACTTCCTACTACGGAAAATTGTGAAAATACAATACCAATGAGTATATTAAACGTATGCATACTCCTTAACATTTGTATGGGCAGCACATACCTATCTTTTCTTTGTCAATTAGAGGGCCAAGTCATCTTTCTAACAATCCAGAATAATAAAGGATATGAGAGCATGGTAAAGGTTAAAGAGAACTGGCATGGAGAATGAGAGGGCTACTCAAAGACATTTAGCAAAAGTGCTGAGTGACACAGGGTTCAAGTGCATACTTATAGATCATTTATTTTACATGGGTTGGCCCAAATTCTGATACAAAATTTCATGTTCCAGAGAGTATTACACTTTGATTGGCATTAGACTTCTCACTGCAGAGTGTCTGCAAAAATAAATTCTGCCTACTATCCAGAATCCTACATTTGAAAGAACATTTGAATTATGCTTATAAATGAGACTTATCATAGAGAGCATTATAAAGGACAATAAATATGCAGATTATGATAATAATGATAATGATAAATAATGACCCCTACAAAGATGCTCACTCTCTAATCTCTAGATCCTGTGAATATGTTATAATACATGGCAAAAAGAATTTCTGCAGATGCAATTAGTATTACAGACCTAAAACAAGGATTTATCCTGAATGATCTGGGTGGCCCCAGTCTAATTAAGCCCTTCAAAGCAGAGACATTTCTCTAGTTGAAGTAAGGAGACAAGCAATAGAAAAGGTGAGAAGACACATGAGGTGGAAGGGGAGGTCAGAGAGCTTAGAACTATGAGAAGAACTTGACTGTGGCTGTGAAGAGGAAGAAAAGCGACAACGAGCTAGACATTGAGTTAGTGTCTAGAAGCTGAGAACAACGCCTGGCCAGCATCTAGCAAGGAAATGAGCACCTGGCTCATATGAGAATATGGAACTGAACATTTGCCACAACTTGAACAAGCTTGAAAGTGGATTATTCCATAGAGTCCTCAGATAAAAGCCCAAGCTGGTCAATATCTTGATTTTAGCTCGGTGAGACCATGAGCAGTGTATCTGGGGAAGTTCAATGGATTTCTGACCTACAGAACTGTGTGATAATAAATGAATGCTGATTCAAGCCACTAAATTTGTAGTCGTTTCTAGTGGCAACAAAAATAATTCAATACAAGTTTACATATGCAACCGTGGGAGCCCACCAGCTTTACTTCTCATGAATCTTCCAAGTTTAACCTGCTCAACTCATTAAGGAAGGAGAAGACCAGAATCCTCCTGTTCGTCTTCTTATTTGTAAATCTTTTATCATCCATATCTGCTTTATGCCCTCATAAACCTGAAAGATCTCATACTTCTATTTCATTTCTTGTCCAAACATAACCTTCCTCATAAACATGAGTGAGCAAGCAGAGTTTTCCTAATATTTAACAGAAGAATGTCACTTTCCTACTGTGCTCCTGAAAGGACACCTCCTGATCAATTTCCTCCCTACATGTGTCCACCCACCAGTCTGTCGCCAGCCACACTGCCCACCCAAGTTCTCCATCTTTGACCTTCACCACACCTCACTCATCCTTCCTGGTTCCAGGACTCCCTACACTGATACCTTTCCACAGTTCTGCCTCTCCTTTCTAGCTAGGAGCTGTTCATCTGTTTCACTTTTTATTTTTAGAGTAGCATATTGTAAGATCATAAAGGACAAGACACTGGAAAGCTGAGAATTTTTATTTGTAGCCTTCATATGTTCCTTTTCTCTGCAGTTGTTCCTCCTCATCCTCTTTTGAACATGACTTTAACCCGTACCTGCTCCTCTCTCCTCCTCATGATAAAATATAGATTGCCTTTTTAAAAAAAGGTTATAAACTCACATTTATCCTACTCTTGCACTAAAGCCGTCAGAAGATTCTGATGTCCTTCTTCAAGTGTGAACACCCTTTTGGAGCTTTCTCATGCCTGAAATTAGTTTTCTGAGTTCAAGGTTCTACAGACATGAGCTCCCAGCAGGTTCCACAAACGTCTCATGCCTTAATGCCTTAATGAAAGACACGAGGGGCAGGCATGAAGGAAGGTACTCTCGGTGTTTCCATGAAGTTCCCCAAGGTCCTTAGGGCCCAAACAGATTGAGCTACTTCTTTGGCTGGTACAAAATACCTTACGACAGACCTCAAAGATAATGAGTCTAAAAGAAGCAGATGTGGGGTTTATGTCTGCTGTAGGTCCCTACCGTGAGGAATATCTTGCTAAAGTTTGGTATCTGTGGATGTTCTAGAGACCAGGATTTCTATGGTATGGCAGCTTCTTCTTTTATCCGTTTACTCTATCTCATAATTCTGACTTATTTTTAGGTTCTTGAAAGACAGCTATGGGAAATAACACAGCTATCCACTTGGCATAACAAATTGACTTAGAATAATAGGTCAGATGTATATAACATTTTTCCACAGCCATCTGGGAAATTTTAATGATGTGGGATGCTTGTGGAATAATTGAATTGACTGTGGAAATTAATATTAAGTATCTTGGACCAAATGGAGAGGGTGTGTAATAGGCTTCTCTGATTTAGTGATCAGATATAGATCCGACATTTATTATAATGATTTCCATAGAGTGTCCTTTACCTCTCAGCTCTGTCCTGACTGCATTAGACTTGATAATGCCATTGCCTGTGCCAAGTTATCTGTGTGTGAATGTATAACTTATCGTTCAAATCAGGATGTTTTTGTGAGTAAAAGGAGGCACTATTCATAATTAGGCTGAGCCAACAGGCAAATACATCAGGATGATGGCAGAAACATGAGAATGTATGGTCATCTGAGTGCTCACACATTCATTCAAGAATCATGACCAAAACCCTATGTTTGACTAGTTTAATAGGTAGAAACTCCAAGATTGATTGTTACAACTGCAAATGCAATGCCATTAATTTGCATTGAAAAATAAATTGCTTGTTTGCATAGGATAAGTAGCAGGGAGACTAATCAAAATGCAGGCGTGATGTCAAAAGCTCATCTTGCTGTCTGAATATGGTTGAAGGATGGAACAATTGGTTGGTGGTGATAGCCCAAACAAGAAACTCACGTTGGGTGGGAATCTTTACTAGTCACTGGTAATGTAAATTTAAGTAAATGAAACATGAAATGGGAGCTAGCAATAAACAGTTCTGGCAGACTTTGTATATTTCCAAAAGGGGAAAACATATATAGATAACACTTGAGTGTGTCTGATGATCACAAACTATAAGAAGACATTTTAAATAATATGAAAACATAAATGCAGTCCTGGCATTAATAAAAGACTAAAGATAAAGGTAGGTTGGGTCCACTCTATTTTTTGATCACAAGAACATTGATGGAACAACTGTTTCTATAAGAATACTAATACAGACATGACAGACACTTCCCTCTCCTGTTTTCCATATTTCCGTCTTTATTTTATTTTATTATTGTCTATCCCCCCCCAATTTCATAAACTTTGGTTAGAAAATATGCAACCATGGCAAAAACAGCTCTTAAAAAATACTTGCTCTGATGGTAGTTGGACCTCAAGCAAGGGACATAAAAACAGGAAAAACTCCAAGCTTGAGTTTCAGTTAAAATTAAAAATTGCTGCTTGTGCTAAATCTGCAAGGACACAAATTCATGACGTTTCCCGTAAAAACCTTGACTTTGCTTCAGTTGGGGAGTCACCTGGTTTTCAGGTACTCTCTGATACTCTTTAACTGAACAAAGACGTTAAACATTATTAATGAATTATGTAAATAATTCCTTTTGTAATACTATGTTTTGAAACAGAATGCTGACAAATTAGTTTGCATCTAGAGTTAAATAGCTTACATGGTAGAACAACTATATTGAGGAATGGTGAGAAAACTCCAAATGCCAATCTTTAGATGAGAAGATTTGTTGAAAAGAAGAGAGCTGATTTGTTTTTTACTCTACAGATTACAAACAATCAAGAGAAACGCTATATGGATAAGTACTTAATTGTAAGACTGATTGGAAGTAGAAACTTATTTTGCAAAACAGTGAACTTTCCATTTTTGTGAACATTCAAAAAGAGATTAGATGACTAGCTTTCATATATGTTATTGGATTGTTGCATTAGATAAGAGATAATCTTTTAATAGCCATCTATAGCCAAATTTATCCTATTATGTTCTTGTCATATGATAAACTCAGGACAAAATTTGGGGGAAGATGATTTTATCCAGTAAGTTCTTTTCGTTTACTACTAAGTATATTCAAAAGGAGACACATATTCACAACTATATTTATTTACAGGAAATAATTTTTGATAAAAATTACTTAAGGTACAAAAAGGTGACTGTACAAAGCATAATTCCATCAAATATATGTACATTTTTTCTTGTTTAATAAAAGATGAGAAAGGAACAATCTTTTGGAATCCTATACATTAAAAATTATATAAACATATTTTTCTCAAGAATCAAGTGGGTTAAAGCCCATTCTATTTCTCAATTCTAGAATAAATAACTTTTCTCTTTTTCAAGCAGCAGTCCTGTGTCCATGGTCATTTTACTTAGTAAGGATTAATTATAGTAGAATAAACACATTTGCCAGGAGTACACAATTACAGTCATGCATCATTCATGAATGGGGTACATCCAGAGAAACGCATAGTTTGGCAATTTCGTGGTCGTTCCAATGTCATAGAGTATACTGACTTCAATGCAGATGGTATAGTCTCCCCACACCGAGGCTACCTGGTTCAGCCTATTAGGTTACACAATTGTAAAGCATGTTACTGTACTGAATAGGGCAGGCAATTGTACACAGGTGTTGGTGTATGTAATAGTATCAAAACGTGGAAAAGGTCCATTAAAATACAATAGAAAAGATTAAAAGTTGTACACCTCTATAACTGTAACCTTACCATGAACGGAGCTTGGAGGCCTGGAAGTCGATCTGAGCGAGTTTCTGAGTGAAAGTTGAGTGACTGTGAAGGCCTGGACATTACCATGCACGGCTAGAGATTTGATAAACACTGCTCATTGGCTGGACGTGGTGGTTCACACCTGTAATCCTAGTTCTTTGGGAGGCACACGTGAGAGGATTGTCAGAGCCCAGGGGTTCAAGACCAGCCTGGGCAACTTGGAAAGACCTCATCTCTACAGTAAATCAAAAAAATTAGCTGGGCATGGTGGCGCGCACCTGTGGTTTTAGCTACTTGGAAGGCTGAGGCAGATGGATCGCCCGAGCCCAGCAGGTTGAGACTGCAGTGGCCGTGAGCGTGCCCCTGCACTCCAGCCTGGGCAACAGTGAGATTCCAACTCAAAAAAACAAAACCCAAAAAAACCCTCTGCTCTAGGCTGTGATCAATTTGTAAAACATAGGATTTTTTCTTCAACAATAAATTAACTTGAGGGTAACATATTTTTTCTTTACTTTTTAATTTTTAAAACCTTTTAATCTTTTGTCATAATATTTAGCTGAAAACACAACCACACATTATACAGCCATACAAAAACACTTTAAAATGTATACCTTTATCTCATAAGCTAATTCATTTATTTTTATTTAACTTTTTTTTAACTTCTTTGGTTAAAAACTAAGACACAAACATATAACTTATCCTAGAGTGACACAGGGACAGGACCACCAATATCGCTGTCTCCCACCTCCACATCTTGTCTCACCGGAAGGTCTTCAGGGATAATAACATGCCTGGAGTTGTCATCTCCTGTGATAACAATGCCTTCTTCTGGAATACTTCCTGGAAGAACTGCCTGAGACTATTTTACCATTACCTTTTTAAAAATAAAATAAGTAGAAAGAGTACACTCTGAAATAGCAACAAAAAGTAGACTGCAGTCAACACAGAAACCGGGAACAATTGTTCACTATCATTGCTAAGTATTAAATACTGATAATTGTATGTGCTATATTCTTATATGACTGGTAGCGCACTAAGTCTCTTTACATCAGCATCACCACAGACACGTGATGAACACCTTGTACTGTAACATTAGGATGCCTGGGATGTCACTAGAAGATAAATTTTTTCAGCTTCATTGTAATCTTATGGGCCCACCTTCGTATATATTGGTCCCTCTTTGGCTGAAGCATTGTTATACAGTGCATGTCTGTGTTCCATTTTAGATTCCATACACATATCTTTAATTAGTCCTCATCTCAATAGAAAATATATTTGCATATTTATTTTCACTGCATTAATGATTCCCATTATATTTAAATAAAGGCTTAAAATAATATGTGTAATTTGAAATCATAATTTGTTCTCCAGTAAGTACCAATTTAATTTTGAAACTGACATGTCTGTTCCTTTGCTCATACTGTTTTCTTAGCCCAAGAAATTCTGTTATTGCCCTCTGTTTTCCTTTTACTATCCTAATTCATTTTCTGACCCTTGAAATCTTTTTAAAGCAATGTTCGTGACCTTTTAAATTACAAAATTTATTATCTGTTCTGCCTGTTTTGCCTGTTTAATGGCATGTCCTATGCTTGTAAGTTAGCTTTAGAATTTAATGTTCTTGCATTTATACTTTTTTTTTTTTTACTAAATTACAGGTTTGCTTTTTTAAATTTTGCTAGTGCTTATAGTTTTTATTTCAATTTATTCTCCCATAAGTACTTGCCTTTTTCTTGTGGATGAATAAATATTTGAAGATTGATAGATTTTTGTCATTTACTTTATTTTTTGAATGAAAAAAAGTAGGAATTTGATGATAAGAAATATATGTATTAAGTTCAGAATGCCTGCAGGACTGGTTGGTTGACCAAGGAATTAGTCACAGCTCAGACTCAGAACTTAAGCTTGTCTGGGGAGAAACTCAAGCTTTTCTGGCTTCTATATTTAACTAGAACCCAGTTAATGGATTCACTCTGACTAAACTGATGGGAGTAAGGGACATATGAACCAGAATTCAAATTATTAATTTGTACTAAGAAATAAATATGTTAGAAGGAGCAGATACCTGACTTTCTTTCCCATGGTGTCTCTCCCCTGGAGTATAGTCAGTGCACACAGCATAAGTATCTTTTATATGTGTTGCAATTGCTGAATGAAGCTCTGTGTTACTGATGCAGTCTATCTTTAGCTAAATCAATATTTTATCTCCTCCATTCTAAATTACTATGGTTATAAGAAACACCAAAGATTCAGCAATATCTTCTTGGGCAAAATATATTTTGAGAGGAGAGGAAAAAAAGAATACACAAACTAACTTAAAAACATATTCAGATTATAATAAAATGAAACTTTGGGAAAATGTTTGCTTTTGTCTTAGGCAAACATTAATCATTGCTTAGCTTCCTCTGAATTCTTTGTGCTGCTTTTAGAGTAATACTCCTTTTTTTCCTTAACAGAGAAACTGCATGTTGCCTTCTCCCATGTCCCATGGTTTAACTCATAAAGGACAATCACATTTTCTCAAAGCTTTCTGGAGCACCTACTTGTTGATATATGTTTGTCACCTAACTTTAGCTGATATCAGCACAAATATAATTGTACACAGTGTTAAATGATTTCTTTTCACCAGTAGTCCTTTGCTAGTTTCTTAGTTTTGTCTAAAAACATATATACTCTCCAGATAAAAAATATATATATATTTCATTTTGAAAATATGCAGTTTGAACCTACACAGCAATCCTTCTTGTCCAGCCACTATCTTGTTAATGTTCTTTGATTCTCCATTCATTTCACAAGAGAAGAGCATGAGTTAATTCTGGCTATTGTTGCTTATTTGTCCCATTTGAGCACTTCGGATAATCCAGTTTATAGTATTTAACTTCATATGTATACTTTGACTACTTCCTTACAATTGAATAGAGATCTTTGCCCACAACTACTGTATACTGGGCTAAAGGGAGCACTCAGTTTAGAATCCATTTATTTATATTTAAATATCCTCTCTCTAAGATTAATACTTTATATCCAAAACAGAAGTAAACAGCCCTGTGGCCTTAACTGCCAAATAAGATAAGAAAATAGTCTACTCTACATCACGTTTTAATAAACTCTTTGTTAAAAAGCACTATCCATGTTAATTCTTCGTGTTCTTAGAAGGGTATTAGAACGTAAGATTCCTGTTTTCAAAATCTAAAGAACTGGATCATTTGAAAAGAGTTTGTATCACTTCATTCCCTCCTCTTGACAACTGGCATTTGCTGTTAGATTTCATAGTGACTTCTCCGCTTTCTTGCATTTTTAGCACTAATGGTTTTTGCAGGAGAAAAAGACATTCCTTTAGTGCATTTTTTGAGTGTATCTATCTTAGTCCATTTTGTGCTGCTGTACAGACTATGTAAGATTGAGTAATTGTATAACAAAAATTATGTTTTCTTAAAGGAGGCTGGGATGCTTAAGATCAAGGAACCTGTATGTTGTAAGGAACTTCTTACCACATTCTCACATGGCAGATGGTAGAAGAGCAAAAAGGGAATGAGGGTCATTCTCCTGTGGCAAAAGAGTAAACAATAAGGCCCACTCTCCCACAAGCTGTTTTTATAAAGGCACTAATGCATTCATGAAAGCAAAGCCCTGCTGACCCAAGCACCTTCCCAAGGGCCCAGCTCCTATTACTATTGTCCTGGGGATTAAGTTTCCAACAAATGAATTTTTAGAGGGCACATTCAAATCCTAGCAGTTGACTTTCCAAATTATTTTTTAAAAACTTGTTTTAAGGGACCAAAACACACAGATTTCTTACTTATCCCTTCAGGGAGTTTTAATTTCTGCATTCTAAATTATGTTGTCTAGTCTCTATAGTTTTTTTGCTCTGTAGTTAAGAAGTATAGACTGATTTAACATAGTAAAATTTAGTGATACTCTACTTCTGTGTAACAGTTTTGCTATCTTTTAACCATCATAAAAATTAGAAAAATATTGATATTTTTCCAGTTGTTACATAATAAAACTCTTCTCTATGTCATACCAATGAAGTAAATAAAACATACTTTTGTATGAAAAGGAAAAAATCTGCAAATAGCTGCTATTTTATGACTTTCTAGTTGTGTGAATATAGGTAAGTCATGAAAGTAACCTTCCTGAAAATGTATGAATTTGGAATAATTATTTATATTTATTTTTAGTGATAATTGCTGAAATATTTTACAAAATCTTAAAGTGTATGCACATAAAAGAGATAACATTTTGCTATGGATTTCACTTTTAATCTAGTTGATACCATTTCTTACTATACTAGAATTTTAAAAAATCTATGTATTTGTTTTTCATTTGTAGGAATTTTGCAATGATATATTACTAATGCATGTCTTTTGACAGTGCAAAGAGTGTGATGTTTGATCATTATCAAGTACATTCTGAGGATCAATTTAGATTGAGGGCAGTGCTGCCACAGATAGACAAATGTCCTTCTTATCACCAACTTTATTAACAGAACCATCCTACAGATGTGTCTCTAAAACATTTGAATCCCTCTTTAATCAGCAAAACAAAATATCAATACTTAAGTCATTTGTCATTGAACTCAATATTGGATTGACTTTGAATCATTACTTGCCAAAGGCTTAACTGAGTCACCTGACACTTAGCTCTGTCACACATGTTAACTACACATTTCTTTAGGTTCTGACTGCCTGAAAGCGAAGCGTGATGTGAAGGGACCTCTTCGTTTCAGTTGCATGAGAAATCCTTTCATCGTCTCCACATACAAGTCAGATGAAGACCCGGGTCACTTTGGAGAAGAAGGAAGCACAAAAGAGAGGAATTCCCTGCTTTGCAATTATCGTATTAGCTTTCAAAACATCTGTTTGGGTTAGGTGTTAGAATGCCCATTTTAAAAATGAAGAAATTAGGAATCTGAGACATTAAAAAATTAGCATACATCCTATGGGCTGGGGTAGACAGATTGCCCCAGCAAAGGTGCCCATGTCCTGATCCCTGGAACCTGTAAGTATGTTATATTAGATGGCAAAAGGAACTTTGAAGATGCAAATGAGACCATAAACCTTAAAATATAAAGATTATACTAACTATGCTGGTTTGTGTTTAAGGGTTCAATGTGTTGAACCCTTAAACACAAAAACTATTTTCTGGCTGAAGGCAGGAGAGATGAAACATAAGGAACAGTCAAATAGATTTGAAGCATATATCTCTCTATCACAGAACTCATATGTGCTTATTCATGGCACTTAATATATTCTCTACCATACCGTGATTATTATGTTTTATGATTTGACTCTTCTTTCTAAAATTATTTAATGGAAAAGGGATCATCTTTTTCAAATTTTTAAATGTTCAAGTATACAACAGATATTTGTTAAATTTTTCTGCCCTAACTTTTGCAGAGAATCACTATCACAACTATATCTTTGACCATTCTTAGAAAGCTTTCGCAATAATTTCTTTTAGAATGTCATTATCAACGTATAATAGTTTTATACATGTGTATCTTTTTAAATACACACACACACACACACACACACACACACATATTTTCCAAAAATAGGCAGAGAGAGATCATGAAGCTTCTAGAACAGAGAAACAGAGTTTATTAATCACAGGATAGTATCTTGTGTCAGGTCTCCATGATCTGACTCCCACATTTTACCTCTCATGCAGTTGGCTTCCATCATAGGAAAACAAACCAAAAATAATGAGACTAAGAGCTAAGACAGGTTCAGACAACATCTGCTCCTCTGAAGAAACAACTTTATCACTCTGCAATGTAAACAAATTCTCCTCCAGGGATGGGAGGGGAAGCTTTATTCTAATGTATTATTCTCATGAAAGGGAAGCAGATATCTCCAAGAAGACAAATCTGAAAACCTCTAGCTTCTCAGGCCTTTGTTATTCAAACATTTCCCTTGATTAAAGTGCTTGGGCCATGTGGAATCATGATCTTCATGGAATATTCATGGAGAATTCTCTTTCAACACACCATCATCCTGCAAATTAGTAAATATGTTCAGTGAGTGCATGCTAAACTAACCAATCAGATCACCATATCTATTTTATATCCTTTTGATATGTTTTTTTGTTCAAGTACTCTTTCAAAATTCCATATCTAAATTTAATATTTGCTTCAGATTTTTAGCATATTAGTTTATAGAGCACAATCTTGCCATATCGTGATAATTGGTATTAAAAAAATCATATTGCGTGTGGATTTGCATTACTTCTAGGTTTAGGGAAAGACTTTAGAACTAGGTTGTTTTGAGTTCTATGGAACCTTTTGCACTATTCAAATCCACTCTACTCCCAGCTACAATTTGGTCCTTCCTGGCAGTGGTATTTACTCCAAGTTAAATATTGGCATCCATGATTGTGACTTGATGGCTGGTCGGGAATTCTAGGAAGGGATTTCAAAAATCTGCCAATTGGTAGATACCTGTGTTGCTGTGATTGGCTCTGCAAGCCCCAAGATAGTGTTAATAATAAACAGAGACATCTCCAGAATTTCTGAAACAGTATATTTTTCTGCCCTTGAAAACCTCCCTTCTATCCCCAGAACCCCCAAACCTAAAATAAGTGAAGACATTTTTAAAAAACAGAATTTATTTATAAAAAAAGTGTGCATTTATTCTCACATGTTCAAACTTCAGTCACCTTCAAAGTATTCACTGTGGGATCCAGTACGCCCCTAAGGACACTTTTTCCACTGCTCAAAACCATTCTTGCACTCGTCAATTTTGGTGCTTTTTAGTGCCTCTGCTACTTTTTGTTTCACCCCTTCCACATTAGAGAAATCGTTTCCCTTTGAGGACTTTTTTCATCTGAGGAAACAAAAATAATGTCACTCAGGGTGAGATCAGCTAAATAGGGAGGACTGGGAAAGGAGATCATGCCGTTTGCGGTCAAAAACTACTGATCACCCAGTGTGATGTGGGCAAATTCGCTCGTAATTTACCCATCATGAAATGGGTAAATGTGTTGAAAGAATATCTAAAAAAAATTCACTGAAGCTGAATGCAGCCTCTCACAACAATGCTGGCTGTACACTGATGCTGATAGGTTCCTAGAATACTTTCTTAGCAGGGGAAGTCAGTACTAAAGGGACCTGCCCTCCACACACAAAAAAAATCCATTTTTGGAGGGTATCCCCCCTTATATGTATGTGGCGTGTGTGTGTGTACGTATGTGTGTGTGTGTATACACACATATACACTGCATAGGAGTTTTATACATACGCATGCATGTGTGTTGTATATATATTTCATACATACACATATATATTGAGAATAGAACATGGTGTCAATGTATCCAATGAACAACCATTTTGACGTTGCTTGGCTTTGTCATGTTTTCCTGATGGTTCACTTTAATTTACCCTCTGATCACAAGCCAGGGACAGAATTGGTTTCTCAGAGGTAGCCATTGATCACTGTTTCACAACCTCCTCCCCAGCGTCTTTCTTAAGCAAATTAACCTAATCAGTTATTTGTGACCTTCGTGACACAGACAGACTCTATCACATGTCAACAGTCAAGTGACTGGCTCACCCATCTTCCTGTCGTCCATCACCTGCAACGTACTTGTCCTCTGTGGTGATGTGGAGCAGACCATCACCCAATCGCCTGGATGACCTTCCCCCATCAAAGGGAAAGTTTAAAGGCATCCGACTCCCAGCTGCCAGTTGCCACAGCTTTATTAAACTCTGGTGTGTCCACATGGCTCTTTGGGCTATGGCCGCCATGTTTTATAGCTTTGGCCCCCTCCCCTATCTTGACAAGGTGAATCTCCTCCCTCTTCTCTCTCCAATTTACTTTCTAAATAAACTATATTTTAGAATCTAACTTCTGTGCAACGTTTCGTTGCATCTTTCTCGCAGCACCCAATTGCACACGCACCCGTTGGGCCCGACCTAACATTTCAGAGGCCCTAGTGGGATTTTTGACCTAACGTCTATTATACATGTCATGTATATAAGCATGTATATTAGAGAGAGAGAAATTTGTCCCAAAGAGTTGGATTGCATGATTCTGGTGGCTGGCAAATCAGAAAGCTGTAGGGCAAGTCGGCAGGCTGGAAACTCTTGGGCAGATGCAGATACTGTGGTCTTAAGTCAGAACTTCTTTTTCATGGAAACCATGGTTTTATTCTTAAGTCTTTTTAACTGATTGCATGAGTCACACCCTCATTATCAAGGACAATCTCCTTTATTTAAAGTCGATTGATTGTAGAAGCTAAAATACCCACAGAGCAACAATCAGTTTCATGTTTGATTGAATAACTGAGTAGGATGGCTTAGCCAAGTTGACTCCTAAAAGTCACAGTCTCACCACCCCAGTGTGTGAATGGAGTGTGGGTAGAAGGCCTAATTTGTAGTCAGTTCTGTTCCTAATTCCTTTATATTGTGACATGCTTTTTTTTTTTTTTGCTGTGATTGTATAGTTTGTGCTGTTAAAAACAGTGGAAGCAGGTGGTCTTGTATGTCTTTTCCCTTTTTGTCTGTTTTTTCTACACTTGGGTTCATAAATATTGCCCCCCAAAAACCTCAGAAAACCCATGTCTGCCAAAAAGAAATACAATAGAATGAGATTTAATTCCATTAAAAAGTGGATGTTCTTTATTATTTATAAAACACACATTTATAAATGTAACTCAATATACATGGCAAATGATGATAAATGTATACACACCTAATATTTCTGGAGTATAGTCCAGGTAAGTAAAAATTAGAAATTAATCTTTACAATATCTCTATACTATTTTTTTAGATAAAACTTTATACTTTTAAAAAACCTATGACTTTTCTTTCATCGACAAAGCACAGTATTTAAAATGAAAAGGTCAATATTTTCAGTGTCGCTCAGAACCTTTGAACTTGAAAACTTCCTATCAGAAATGACATAATATTTTTCTAGCATAAATTATTTCATATGATTTCTGAGGATTTGCATATTTGAAATATGAGAGAATAATTTTATTAGCATATAACAATTTTCACTTTTACTTAAAATTCTGAATCATAGTATTTATTCCAGAGAAGGATTGATATATTTCAAATTAATGCTGTATTTTGCATGCACTTCCCACAGCCTCCTTTTTCTTTGTACTGCTAATTTTAGCAAATCAAATATAATCTCTACACTTATCAACTTTTTTCTTCTTTTAATATTATTAACTGTTGGAAGTAGTCATCTGCCTAAGATTTAGTAAATATTTTATTTTATAATTTTATCTAGATGCTGATTATTAAACACAAAATTAAGCATATATCATATCTCAAAAATAGTCCACAGCATGACTAGAATGTATATATTTAAGTATTGATGCACTAATACTCTATGAAGGTTACAATTTATAATAACCATACAAAAACCAATAATGTATAAGGATTGATTTTATTTTTCTATATTTTATTGAATAAGCAATCAAACGTTAATATCATTTGTAAAAATAATAAAGACTAGGTTTCTCCCTGGTACATTGTTTTTTCCAAAATGTTGATGGATTTCTATCATAATGCAAGAGATCCCCAGTGGTGTTCAACTGAGTAAAATGACTGAAAAACTTCCACAGACTGCAATGACGATATTTCCTCAGTGGGTGTCCTTTCACCCCTTCTTGAGTTCTGAGAATCCTTCTGTCAAGAAACAAATGATGGGAACATATACTTGGCTGTTGTAAGTGACAGCAAATATCTCATCATAAGTTTTCTTGATTGCTTTTCCTGCTGTAGAATACAGCAGTTGGGAATATAATAGAAAGACTGTCTGTTCTGCCATTAGACAATGTTTTACATTTCTGGAATTGTTCATTTACTTGTAAGTCTCTTTACAGGATCTAATCCCCTAATTTGTGCTCCATTCCTAGATAAAGTTAGCAAAAGGAGGAAGGGATGGTCAAAAGGAGGAAGAATTAGGTCTGGAAAATCCTCCAGATTCTCCTCATCCTTAGTTCTGAATAGATTCCCTTTTCAGATTCAGAATACCTGGAATAAGTGCCCAATTTGTAATGCAAATGTATAAACTTAACACTTCTCTTCTTAAAGTCCAGAGAGTTAATAAATTATAATCTTGGGTCTGGTTCCCTAGAAGTAACCCTGAGACAAAGATTCCTATGTAAGTGATTTATCCAGGAGGTACTTCCAGGAGAAACTATAGAGAAGTGTAGGAGACAGGGCAGGCAAATGAGTTAACATTTGCTGAAAAAGATCTAGCTTAAAATATATTAATTTAAAACAAAGGTCATGTATTAGCCCATGATCTTGGGAGTAAGCAATTAAGGCTGGGCTCTACAATGTCATTGTTTTGCTGAGCTCCATCAGCTGACAGGTTAACTGCCACCTGCTTAGCATATTCACACATCAGACAATGGGTCCTGCCTCTTGGCTTAAGTGCCTGGGCCATGTGTCTTCAACAGATCAATCCAACTTTTTTTCACAGGGCAAAGATGGTTATAAGGTCCTCAAGAAAAACAAGGAAGGACAGGTCACAAAGCACAAATACTGTGAATGCTGCTGTCAGCATCAGGTCTGCTGGTGTGCTGTTGGTCAAAGCTAGTCCTCTATTCAAGCCAGAGTCAGAATATGTAGGGATTATCCAAGGGCGTACGTATGGGGAGAAGCAAATAATTTCAGATCATTATTCCAGCATTCTACCACAAGCAAAAAGCAAAAAGGAGAGTTTCTTTCTGGGCCAAAGTGAAACTTTGATCTAAGTTACAAATCAGAGTGGTGTTGTCCTGATGCAAGTGAAATGGACTTTAAAATTCCTAGACTGAAGAAGCACTGACCAAGAGTAACATCTCCTTGCATTTAGGGCAATAGAGGTCCTCAGGAACTGGCTTTGGGAAGTGAAAGCACACATGAGGTTCAGAAAGGGCTCTTTGGGTTGGGGGTGGGGGACACCAAGAAAAAAGGAATCTGGACTGAGCATCACATTGTCTGCGGCAGTACCCTCTTCCACTGCTCGTATTCAATATTTATGGTTTATGGATTAGTTGATATGGAATCTTCAGAATGATCTTCTGATAGAAGTATACAATAGAAGGATTAGTGGGATGAGTTCCACAAGCAGGGCATAGAATGGCTTCTGTTTAGCGTAACTTATGTTTTTCCCTAGGACCTCGTCGAGATGATTCTTTCCCACAGCTATTCCTTCTGAAAGTTTATATGTGACTTGCCTGGAGACATTGCCCAGGTCTTCATTTCTGAGGGGTCTGTGCTCTTGGTTATCTTTCTTAAGCAAAGTGTGGTTGTAGAAATTGCTCATTCACAGTTAAAACTGGACCTGCCAGTTCTGACAAAAGCCATAGCATCAGAAACATACCCCTCCCCACTCCGATGAGGTGGCAGCATGCCTGTCTCCCCACGAGAATCAGTGTCAATTATACCTGCCAGTGTGGCAACTTCTTTTTTTTGCCTGTTATTTTCCACAAGATATGAGCACAATATAACAAGATAGTAGTTGTAGTTTTTAGTTTAATGGAACTTTTATAATGTCTCCTGATAAAAGTATCTTCTCTCTGGAAACCAAAGATTTCTAGACAAAAAGTATCATAAGGTTTGGAAATATTAGTTACAAATTCTCCCATGGGCCTCTGGGAGGGACCATGGACAGCACCACACTTGCACTCTCTGGCTCCCAGATCCCTATGTTGACTGGCTATTGATACAAGCCTTGTGATAGTTGGTTCAAGGTGTATGTCGCACCTTGAAGGTAAGAACCACATTCACACACATGACTATCTCCAAGCCAAGGCTCCCAAGAGTCCATTTCAACACTCTAAAAGGATGCAACTTCTAGTGATGCTGAATGATTGTGCCAATGAGTCCATGGCAATGTGCCCATTGTTATTCTCGCTTGTCGCAAATTGAGCCCCTGCATCCATGTGATGCTATATAGGATCTCTTGTTGGCAAATCAGGTAGGTCTCTGAGCTCATAGACCTTGATGAAGCCAAGGCAGTGTGAGCAAATCATTGTTGGCTTTGCTTAGGAAATCCCAGATCCATGAGGTGTTACCCAGATCTTTGTGGAAACGTTTCTTTTCTTCAGCTGCCACTCCAAACTAGCTGAAGATTATAGTCATTAAATCTGTCATCATTTTTGAGACTTGGGAGCCCAGTGGCTAACAGTGTCTCTTACTGTCAACACTAGCTTAGCGAAAACAGCCACTTACTGAGCTGCTCTATGATGTATTTCTTATCATCTTTGAAAGTAACGTGTCTTCTGGCCCTCTTATGGATCGTGATCATCAGTAGAAATGATTGGTGATTTTGAGCCTTATATAACAGAGTCACTCTATAAAGCCCGCTTCTGTGAGCCTAGAGACTCCCTTCTCAACATTCTGCCAAAGCAAATATGACATCTCCACTTAATATGATTTATCCCATTATTGCTTCCAAAAGCTACAGAGCCATCCCATAGGCATATTAGGCTCTGATCCAGGTGCCTATTCTGGGGTATTAAATCCTAAGTCATGAAAGCATATTCTCATATCAAAAACTCCCTTACTCAACTTCACAGAATGCTTTCACTGAACCAGGTTTCTCAAGACCTACCTGAGGCATGATTCCACAATTCCTGTTGGTCATAACAACCACCATCGTGGCTGGTTCACTCAGCAAAAGCCACTTTCCAGTTGGAGTTCAATTGGCACAATTCACTTTGATACAATACCACAGCTCTCCAGAAGTTCTGATCCAAGACTTCAGGTTACTCCACCAACCAAGCCACCCCAGCCACTCAGGACACCTTGAGCCTGTATGTATACCCAGCACATCACTGCCATAGCTGGCAATTGAGAAATCCACCACACGAACACCAAGGCTATCTACCCTACAGAAGCTTTGCCATTCCCTGCTAACCTCATTAGAACCAGTGCTTGTATCAACCACTGTGAAATTAGAGGATGGGTCAGCCAGGTTCAGCTCTGTCTAACATCACCCCCTTCAGAAGTTAAGAGTAAATTTCATGTCACTGCACATCTTGCAGACTAGTTGATAGTCTAAGGCATCAGAGAGCTTCCACAGAGGGTTCTTGAGAAAAACCAGTTCTTCTCAGAATTCAACCCCTGTGCCTTTACATCATCACCAGATTCCTTGCAGGCATTCCTCTGCCCAAATGGTGACAGCCCCACAGGGCAGCTAGACCCAGAAGAATAACAGGACTCAGAGACATCAGATTCTCACAGATTACCACTCTAAAGGGAAGGAAAAGTGCAATGCATCAGTAGAGTACCCCAAGGGGAAAATAAATAAAGCCAGAATGCAAGTTTCTCTGTGACACAGATACCTGGGGCCTAAGAGAAGTTTCCTTCAGCAGAGATGCAGACACAGTGCTGGGCTCAACAGAGGAAGGTGATGGCCCTGCCCTAGCAGTTGAGAAGCCCTGGTGCCTGTGAAGGGACATGGAGAAGGGGACTTCTCCACCCTCACATCCACCACTGCAGACATTTGTTTCTTGTGCGAGAGCTCAGAATGAGTGCACCTGTTGACGTCCTTTCTATAGCATTCTGGAATAACAGCAACCCCATAGGAGGTGGGCCCTTTTGGGATCAGGTTAGTAAAATGGGTGGAATCCCATTCCCCCTTCCCCCAGGGAAATTCAAATTTCCTACAGATGGACAGGGGAACGTGTCTGGTCTGAAATTCAGAACAGGTCAGTGGCATCATGGAAAAATGGATCACTTTTCTGCCAGCTTAGTCGTGGGGCTTAGGTGGCTTATCGTACTTCCCCCTGGCATAGACCTCAGTGCTATTCACTGGGATTTCCCCCAACTGCCTTCATCATGACTGAAACTTTAGCCCACTATAAGGATATTGCTATAACCATTGGCTTCAGCAGCAACCAGTTATCACCCATGGGTTCCTCACAATGTCCTAAAGACTGAAAGTTAAACCTAGAGAACAAAATATTGGTGGGGGAAAGAGAGTGTACCACACCACTCGGGGCCAAGATATAAGTTTTGTGAACCCTCTAGCATTCTAGTCCCATAGGAGATGGTGAACCTACATACACACATGCAACAATTGTTACTACAGGCAGCATCTGAGAAAGCTGTTGCACAAAGATTCTCTACAACCAAGGAACTCATACAGAGACTATGCCACTGAAAGCACCAGAGCCAAAGCTAGATGAATACAAAGTACATGTACACATTAAATTCACATCCCTAAGGAGGGAAAAATAAAACAAAGTCGAATCAAAAACAACTCTAACAATATAAGAAGAAATCACATCAAGCATTTTCTCAGATCACAGTGGAGTTGAACTAGAAATCAACTCCAATAACTCTCAAGACCAAACAAACACATGGAAATTAAACAATCTGCTCCTGAGTGATCTTTGGGGTCAACAATAAAATTGATTTGGAAATGTAAAAATTTCTCGAAATGAATAACAGCAATGGCACAAGTTATCAAAATCTCTGGTACACAGCCCAAGCTGTGTTCAGAGGAAAATTTACTGTGCTTAAAAAGACTGGAAGATCACATATTGACAACCTAACATCACATCTCATGGAACTAGAATAACAGGAACAAAACTAAACTCAAAGCTAGCAGATGGAAAAGAAATAGTAAGATCAGAGGAGAAATAAACAGAACTGAAATAAAAATAATAATAAAAAGGATCAATGAAACAAAAAAATTTGTTCTTTAAAAAGATAAACAACACTGATAGATTGTTTGCTAAATTAATTAAGAAATGCAGAGAGAAAATTTAAATTATTTCAATCAGAAATGAAAATGGAGCCATAATTTCTGATTTTACAGAAATACAAAAGACCATTTGAGATTATTATAAACAACTCTATGAAAATAAACTAGGCAATCTGGAGGAAATGGGTAAATTCCTAGAAACATACAATCCCCCAACCTTGACTCAGGAAGACATGGAAGCCATGAGCAGACCAATAACAAGTAGGAAGGTTAAATCAATCATTAAGGGTGTCCTGACAACAACATGTCCAAGACCTGACAGACTTACAGCCAAATTCTACCACACTTACAAAGAACTGGTACCAACCCTACTGAGGTTATTCCATGAGACTAAGAGGAAGGGAATCTCCCTACCTTACTTTATGAAGCCAGTATCACTCTAATAGCAAAGCCAGGAAAAGACACAACAGCAAAAAGAAAACTACCTACCAATATCCCTGATGGACATCGAAGCAAAAAATTCTTAACAACATACTAACATCTCAAATTCAACAGCACATCAAAAAAATAATCCACCACAATTCAGTGGATTTTATCCTAGGGATGCAAGGATGGTTCAACATATGCAAGTCAATAAACATGATCTACCACATAAACAGAATCAAAAACAAAAATTATATGATTATTTCAATAGATGAAGAAAAAGCAAATGATAAAATCCAGCATCTCTTCATAATAAAAATGATCCGAAAAATAGGCATGGAAGGAACATTCCTCAAAACAATAAAAGTTAGATACAACAAGTTTACAGCCAATGTCATCCTGAATGGGGAAAAGTTGACTGCATTCCCCCTTAGAACTTTGGAAGAAGGCAGAAATGTCCACTTTCACCACTCCTGTTCAGCATGGTACTGAAAATCCTGGTCACAGCAATCAGAAATAAATAAATAAATAAATAAATAAATAAATAAATAAATAAATGAATATAAATAAATAATAAAGAAAGAAATAAAGTATTGTAGATGAAAAAATCCAACCCTGTATGCTATATCAGGAAAGTGAAAGATCGCTACAAGGAGATCTACAAAACACTGATTTAAAAAATCGTAGAGGACACAAATGAAAGGAAAACATCCATGCTCATGGATCAGAAGAAACTACATTGTTAAAATGACCATGCTATCCATAGTAAGCTATAGCAATCCAGTCAAACTGCCAATATCATTTTTCACAGAATTAAAACAATCCTAAAACTCATATGGAACCAAAAAAAGAGCCAATATTGCCAAAGGCATCCTAAACAAAAAGAACAAAGCTGGAAGCAATGCATTACTCAACTTCAAATTATATGACAAGGTTATAGGCACCAAAGCAGCATGGTAGTGGTATAAGAACATACATGGACCCGTAGAACAGATTAGAGAATCTGGAAATAAACTCTAATATCTACAACTAACTGATCTTTGGCAAAACAGACAAAAACATACACCAGGGAAAGGACACCCTAGTCAATAAATGATGCTAGGAAAATCGTATAGTTACATGCAGAAAAATAAAACTTGATCCCTATGTCTCATCATATACAAAAATTAAATCTAGATTAAAGACTTAAATTTCAGACCTAAAACCATAAAAATCCTAGGAGCAAACCTAGGAAAAACTCTTCTGGTCATTGGCCTAGGCAAATAATTTATGGCTAAGACCCCCAAAAGCAAATGCAGCAAAAACACAAATAAACAGGTGTGACTTCACTGAACTATCAAACTTCTGAACAGCAAAATAATAATAATAATCAGCATACTAGAGGCAATCTACAGAATGGGAGAAGATAGTCACAAATTATACTCATAAAAAATAGTGTAGGCATATCTATTGTTATTTTATATGGTCAAAGGGTGTGGGCAATTTACTGTTTAGTTTTTGTTTGTTTGCTGCTGAGTTGGAGTCTCACTCTGTTGCCCAGGCTGGAGTGCAGCGGCATGCTCACGGTCCCCGCAGCCATAACCTGTTGGGCTCAGGTGATCCTTCCGCCTCAGCCTTCCAAATAGTTGGAACAACAGGCACGTGCCATCACACTCAGCTTTTTTTTTTTTTAAATCATAGAGATGAGGTCTCACCAAGTTGTCCAGGTGGGTTTCGAACCCCTGGACTCAGGAAAATTTTAGGGTGATGGCTGGGCTCAGTGGCTCAGTCTGTAATCTCAGCACTTTGGGAGGCCAAGGTGAGTGGATTGCCGGAGGTCCTGGGTTCGAGAACAGCCTGGGCAACTTGGTGAGACCTTGTCTCTACAATAAATCAAAAATTAGCAGGACACGGTAGGGTGCGCCTGTAGTTGCAGCTACCTGGAAGGCTGAGGCAGAAGGATCGCTGGAGCCCAGCAGGTTGATGCTGGGATGGTCTTGAGTATGTCACTTCACTCCAGCCTGGGCGACGGAGTGAGACTCCAACTCAAATTAAATAAACAAATTTTAAGATGATCAAATTTAATTGTAAGTTCCTTAAGGTTTTTGTAAATATATTTGTATATAAGCATGTGAGATATATTTTTAAATTTTATGGAAAATAGATTTGATTAGTGAAAAGCATTTAGAATCTTTTGTACCAGCAATTTTAAATCAGTTGACTGAAACCTCTGAAGGTTTATAGCAAAATAAATTTTTTGTTACAAGAAGAGAAAGGGATGGGTTGTGTTACAATTTTTTTTTTCGTAAATTATTTGTTGAAACTTTCCATTGTATTTTTTCCTAGAAACAGTTTTTTAATATTGTGACTACATAACTGTGCAAACCATTGGAAACATCTGTAATGAATTAAGAAACATTAATTAGTATTATTAAAAATGTTTGCATTTCGTAACAGTTTCCAAGATTTTTCTAAAAGATTATGCAAACGTGGGATTGTAGCACTATTTATTTATTTCCTTTTTTATTTCAATAGCTTTAGGGAGTACAGTGATTTTTGGTTCCATGGATGCACTGAATAGTGGCAATGACGTCTGGGTTTTAAGCATACCCATCACCCCCACCTATGCACAGTGTATCAGATAGGTGATTTGATTTTTTTATCACTCCTCTCCTTCCTACCCTCTCCCTTCTGAGTCTCCAATGTCCTTTGTACTATTCTTTGTGCCTTTTCAGATCCCTAGTTTAACTCCCACTTGTAAGTGAGACTATGTGATGTTTGGTTTTCTGTTCCTACTGGAGAGAGCCTGTACTCCAAGGGGCCTGCCCTCCAAAAACTAATTCTATTTTTGGGAGGGTCCCCCTCGGATGGTAGATAGTACACTGTATCAGTTAAAAAAATATATTTGCAGTCATATAGGTCTGAATTCTGTGTATGTGATAGGGATTAAGCCTCTACGGCTCAATTTCCTTGGTCTTAAATGTAGAAACATAATATCCTTCATCAACCCTGAGAATCTAGCACGTTTGACCACTCCAAAAGACAATCGTCAATAACAATCCATAAATTCTCAAATACACCCCAAATTTTGAGAAATTCAAACATCAAAAATCATGCCAAGAATCGATGAAATAAGTAATGTCTATTCCATATGGTCAGCGTAAGGAAGCATTTATAATACATGATGTCTATAAACTATTTAATGCTGCTTGGGGAACATAGTGTTACACGTCATAAAACTGTAACTGTTAACCCTTTGCGTTGTGAGTCCAGCAGCTAATTTATCAGCCCAAACACATCGTTTTCTCAAGAAGAGAAGAAGAAAATTTCACTTTCTCCTCTTTCCCGTTTGACAGCTACTGTCAGGCAGTGGAAAAAAAAAAAATTCATTGGCCTGGAATGTTTCATTGCAAGTTTTCCTTTGACTTCCCAAACATGCTACCTTTTTTCTCCTCATCAGCAAGGCACCTGCTTCCTTTATTCAGACCAATAGATGGATGCACTTTTCACAGCTTTGCAGTTGCCCCTCTTTTCTGTATCACACAGGGCGAGTTCTGTAGAGATGGGGCTATTGCTTTAGAGAATGTATCCCCTTAATGTAGTACAAACGGCCCTAGGAGCTCTTTAATCCAGTAACCACAGAGCAAGCTATGAGTTAGAAGCAAAGCCACGCCATCTTGAGCAGTCTTTTAGATGACCTGGGATTAGTATGTTAAGTTTTATTTTTTAGAAAATGGTACACCACTGGAGGTCTAGGTCATTAAAATCATTTGATGAGGAATTGCAATATTAGATATATAGATAGACTGATATTTAATTTCTCATTAAATGTGCGTGTAGCACTCATGTTGAATGGCAAATTAAAATAAAAATAAATTAACCTAGTTTGCTTCTTCTGAGTCTCTACAATTTAAAAATGGAAACTTCTTTATTTATGCTCCATTCAAATGATTCTCATTGCATCATACAGATGGTATGGAGGTAAAACGTGATAGCATATTGCACAGAATAAAAAGAATTTCTATTAGCCTTTCTTTGTATGCTATACTTTTTACAGTATATAATTCCCCCTTCTAGCTAAATAGGTCGTCATGAATCTTGAAATATATGCCCTTAATGTGATTTCAGATAAGCCTTTTCCCCCTGTGGTGTATTTAGGCAAGTTCTACTCTTATTTTTATCAAAATGATTTAAATTATTTCTTAAAAGTGGGTTCAAACAGATGGCAGGCAGATGGGAGTGCTAGCTATTATCTGTATCACATTTGGATGTGGAAGATTTCAGGTAAAAATCTGTGACTCACCTTATTCAATAGAAAGATGATTAAGCCAGAATATTGTGGTCTTTTCTATCTTACCAGTGCAATTACTGACTCCAGACCTCAGAAAAGAGAGCAAACCTAATTTCCTGGATTTGTACCTCTTTCTGCTGGGCCATTCTGACACTTCACTGGCAGCATTTTCTTGGGCTCTTTGAATTTTTTTTTTTTTTTTGGAAGGTGAGAAAGCAGGATTTATTGAGAGAACAGAAAAGTTCCCAGAGTAGGAGGGGATCCAAGGGGGTTGCCCTTTGGATTTTTAAGACCAACTTCGGTGATGCTTTTAAAGGTGCTACTCATCTTTCCTATACTCTTCTCCCACTTCTGTTAAAATACTGCATTTTAAAATTTGTTATCAGAAAGTTTAGTGCTGGATCTCATGTTCAGGTGTCCTTTAACATATACTGGTTATTATATCTTTTTCCCTCCACTGGCTTTCAGTAGGATTCAGAACTACAAAGTAAACTGCATTTAACTTTGCATTGAAGGAAAGACAGATTTCTTACCGTCATTAATTCTGCTTTGATTCTTTTTCCATTTGAGAAAAGTAGCCCACTAAATTCACTTTTGACAAGCTTTAGGAACCACTTCATAACTACTCAAGGTGTTTCAAAACAAAGAAAGCATTCCGCATTCTGTGTGCTCTTTTAAATGAATTTGATCAGAGAAAATAAACCTGACAGGAAAACTTGCCAGCAATTACCTCCAGCAAATAAATTACTATTAGAGATCTTAACTGTAAAGCAAGTTCCTCAAACTCCATTAGAAGTGGCTGTTGGCACATAGACTGTCATTGATAGGTTATTTCTTCTTTAGATTGTGAGTTTTCTTCTTACTCTTTAAATGATAGGACTATGTTGCTCAAAACAGTAATACGATTTTGCACAATTTAAAAATAATGAGCATTACTGAATTGAAGTTTATAAAATTGAAGTTATTAAAAATTAGCCTTCTGTATTTTGTGTACTTTGAATGCAATGTACTTTTGACAGTCACGTCACTTATATAATGTATTTTATCTCTGTAGAAGCTCTCTGTCTATATTTATGTGGCTTAAAACAGATAACTTTCATTAGAACTGAGTATCACATGTTATCACTCAAAAACGGACCTTGAACAATCATCATAATACTATAAGAAATGGATTAGCAGTCGTGGGAATCTGTCGGAGGATGGGGGTGGGGGGACACGTCATCAACAAGGTTACTTGCATAATAAACATTTGTATATCTAACCCTGAATTGTACCCCACATCCTGCAAATAAAAAAAAGAAATTATTATATGCATTTTGATTGATTTGGGCTAACAAATACATGACTAACTTTATTTGAAAATATTTTCTTGTTTCTATAAAATGCACTTTAAGATAAGATAAAAGATAAGTTATTGAATGATTTGTTTTAGAAAAGTGTATTATATATTCAGCATCTTTAGGGATATGTTAGTAATTGCATACATTGAAAAGAAATTTTAAATATGTAAAACAGTTCATCTATTGTAAGTTCCCACTTAATGGAACAAAGGAGTTTCACTTATTTCAAAAAGTCAGTATATTCAAACATTATTGAGCATAATATGGATATATAATTTTAATAACCACCTCTATAATAGTAAAAATATACCCATATCAAAGTTATTGAAATAGTCACCAAAAGTGAATGTAAATTTCCTATAATTTTTAATAAATATTTCTCTAGCTAGAAAAAAAATAGAAATATATTGCTTATTTATAAAATGTTAAATCATAAATCTTAATATTTAAACAGACATTTTGGACTCATAAGAACTCATTTAAAAATAGAAAAAATATTGTATAAACTAAATTATCACTAGGCAAAAAAGTATTAAAATGGTAGAACTTTAAAAGTCCTTAGAAATTATGTAGTCTTTATTGATTAAAAAGTATAACTGTAAATGGACAATGATATGCCCAGACCCCAGGTATGAGAGTGCTAAACTAGCAGTCCTCAAAACACTTTACCTGCACACAAATGCCTCTCATATGTTTGGGCTACCTATGCTTAATGCCACCCTTTACCCTCCAGCCAATAACATGTTAGAATCTAAAGATAACCACACTGTTATAACAATAACACAAAAGCATTACATCATTTAGAAAACATACTTTATTATTAGAAATAAATGATTGCCATATGTTATACCCTATAATTCTGCAGGCTCCGTGAAAGCAGGACTTTTCCCCCCCTGTTTTGTTGACAGCACCTAGAACAGTGCCTGTCACTGAGTAATGTTCCATAAATATTAGGTGAAAATATGAATAAATACAGCACAGAATCATATTCCAACAAATTGGAGGACCTTGGTTCCAAACTAGGTCAGAAACTAGGTTAGGGCCATTTCTTTTGTGAATGTAGGAGGAAGATTTCTAAGCCAAACAATCATATAAACATTGGTGGCTGCCTCTCCCTTTGCCACATTATTCTTGAAAAAACTAGGGGGATACCACTTTCAGGGAATGAATTTTTTTATGTTTCTGCATATTTGGGGCTTTCGAATCATTTACTAGAAACTGAATTAAAGCACAAGCCTTGACCATTGTTGAATGGATAGTGAGAGACCATGGGGTAAAAAGTACCTATCCAGAGATATTTGTTTACATTTCAATCAGGAGAGAAACTCAGATCTACAGATATATTCCAGGGTTTGTAAACTCTGAGAAACTCCTCTTACCTTCCCTCCAGAAACATTTATTTATCTTCCAAAGGGGAATATACCAGAATTCTTTTCCCTTCTCTTCCAAAAAAGAATGTCCCTTTCTCAGGAGCAGAGGAGGAATGGGCAGCCACAGGCTCATAGACTCTTCAATTCAGAGTTTCAGGGTTCCTATCCTATGTATTGTATAACTTGCATATACACAAGGGTCTCTGATAGCATCACCCCAGAAATAAAACATTTCAGGCAAGGGTAACAGACGTGGTTCTTGCCTAAAGAATGGCTCATCTTTTCCTATTCCAGAAATGTTGCCTTTACTTTAGGATAATATGAATATGCATAGATATTAAGAACTTGGGAGCTACTGTGTTGGCATTGAGAAAATAACTGTGCTTGACATACACATGCAAAAATAGTTAAGACTTCTTTACAGATATCAGTGGAATCTGACTGATGGAAAGTGGAATGGAGAAAGCCTGACCCTCATACTGATCCACTTCTGTTTTTCTGCCCAAACACACCCCTTCAAGGAGAAGGAGCGAAAACCCAACAAGCAAGAGTCATTGACATCACATAGCCGGCGAAAGTAAGGCTTACATCTGACAGGCTAGGAGAAGCAATGTATTTGCGCCTCCTCCTCCAGTCTGGATGCATCTTGATCATCAGTAGGATGTTCTAGAGTTTGTAACTTATACAGGAGTCCTCCAAACAGAGGTGTGGACTAACTAGAATTGGTGTTTCCTATGGAAATTTGTTTAACCACTCAGTACAGAGATACCTCCATGCTGTAGATATTATAAATGTGACTACCTCTCCTGTTTTCTACAACGTGGGATCGTCACCTAATTACTTTATATTCGCTATACATCTAAACATTTTCTGTCTCATTTCTACTTGCATCTAAAAATACTTACTGCAGTTCTGTGCAATGACTCACAACAATCTATAGCAGACACCATCTCAATGGTTACCGATGATCAATTCTTCTTTAAAAATGAGCAAACGGGGGTGGGGTGGGGGTGGGATTGGCAGTTGAGGGAAACTGCTAGGGGAGGGAGGGACACACCTCATCAACAAGGGTGCCTCATGATCAATGTTTGTATACCTAACCCTGAATTGCACCCCACATCTTTATGAGAAAAATTAAAAAAACAAAATTTAAAAATATGAGCAAACCTGAAAACTGCGAACTTTAAACATTTAGACTATAGTCAAAAATAATTTTTTAAAACTCTGAATTATAAGTGAAGCTTTCATCCCAAAAAAGTATATGTAATATATATACACATATGTGCGGACACAAATACATACAGTTTATATATACCCAAATATATATGTTCATATATAATTGTAAATATAAATATAAGAACAGAAACCTTGTTAAAGGGTGTCAATTACCTGCAGATTAATTTATTCATTTCATGACTATCGATTACAATCCCAATGGAGCTTTTTTTTTTTAAGAGTGTTTTTTAAATGAGATAAAATATTTCCAAAGTTGCTTTTGGAACTTCATGGAACAAATGTCTAAATGTAATTTTACAGACACTTTTATAAAACTGGTCAAATGAAACACAGATCAATAAAAACAGCAAGAAAAATTTTCTTCCTCTCTCATATGCTCCCTGCCGTTCCTTCTTTTAAGCATGTGTTTATCTGAAACCTCCTCATGGAGAGTGTCGTGGTGCTAGGCCTAGCCTTAGGGCCCAGGGACGTGCTGGGATCCAAGAGCCTCGAGGACCACTTTCTCCTGGAGATCTTATGGTGTGACAGAGACAGATGTTGACTACGTAACAAAATAATATCAGAATGAAGGAGAGACTACAAGAGGTGGACTTGGTGTTTACAATAGGAAGATTTCTACTATTTTCTCTTTTTTTGAACCAGAGCCAGGATAGAAGTAGAAGAATGCAGCTTATGCTATTAGCTCTGATGACCTCTTTGAAGGCGGAATGAAAGAAAAAGAATGTAGAATTCTAC